>VXBC01001381.1:377286-394071 GCA_013399945.1 Ploceus nigricollis | reverse complement strand
ACTATTAAACACTAGGAATTGCCTCATACCTGGCTGAAGAGCATCTCAGAAAGAAACAGTATTATATCAGAAGGGACAAATCTAGAAAATTACGACTTTCTCACATTTAAAAATAAGTTACAAGACTTCTACTAGGAAAAATTTTACACTGCCATAATATTACTTTTTAATTATTAATTTATAATTTTCTAAATTACAAGGCATATTACACTTCNTGGTGCTCATGCTACTAAAAAAGCATTGTAATTCCCTAAGGTATATTAGTCAGGTTCAGAGTTAATGCAACTATATAGACATGTAATATTGTATTATCTGGATATTAAAAGGATTCATTTCTCATACCCCCTCAAAATAAGGGTTTTTTTTTACACTAAAAATGCATTTCAGTATTTGGTGTATGTTTCTTTGCTACAGTGAGATGTTATAGGGAAATTTTTCAGTTTTATCTAATCGCATTTAAAAAAAAAAAACTCTGAATTTCACCAGAGGAAAATTAAACTCCTTTATATTTCCTGATTGGGTCATACCATACTCCAAGGAATCAAATTGTTTCAAAGGGAAATTGAGCATAATAATTACAGCACAATAAATAATTCATGGCACTGTGGTATGAGTTTATGAGTTCTGCGTATGTTAAGAATAAAATAGATTCCAGCTAGTGGCATGTAACAAGAAGCCAAATAACATAATATATATTTCTTGTTATACTTTGGGGGGTTTACTTACTTAAAAACAAATATCACTACATTTAAAATAGAAGAGGTTTTAGAGACCTTTTAGAGGTAACCTTTAGAACCTCCATATAAAGGTTTCTTCACAATACGAATTTGCCACTTGCAAGTATGTGTTACGTTAGCAATTTCAATCTCATAATGGCACACAATTTTCCCCAGACTTCTTGTCTTATTCAGTGTGGCGTGTGGCAACTTGAACTTGCTTAACAGTTCATAACCTGCATTGCACTTATTGACCCATGCATGCAGTTAATTTTTTGTTCACTGATGACAGCAATTACTTTACATTAATTGAAATCATTCATTTCTTTGTAAGCCTTTCAAATCCCATGCTACTTACTTTGAAAATATTAATAAATATGCACACATCTGCGTTGGATAAAAGACCTGAAAGTATAGAGAACAAAACTACTGAAGGCAAATTTAACCTATCTCCTAACTATAGGGGCTAACCCAGCTACCTAAATTGAGGCATCTTAGTACCCTTAGGATGCATGATGCTTTTAAATCCCACTGCACACTTCAGTTTCATTTATTTCAGTATGAGCGCTTCATAAAAAATTGAGATTGAAGGAAAAACTTTGGTAAGAATGTCACAGGAGTGGGTACTTCTATTTGCTGGTTATGGGAGATAAGTGTAGAATTGCCCTTCAGCTTCCTGAAAATGTCAACCTTGAGATATATTTTGAAAGAGATCTATATACAGACAAAAATAAAACTGTTTAAGTATGAACAGTGAATTTATTTTAAAATATACTTTTTAGAGAGATGAATNTACTTATTTCCTAACAAAGTAATTCTGAATTTTAAGACTTTGATGTTTACTTAAAATAAGGTATTTGAAGCCATAAAAGATACATCTATGTGAGATTAACAGTAGGGGATTTTTAAGAATGCTTAGATGCATACGTTATTGGACGCCACTAAAACTATTTTAATGAGCCTCAAAAAATGTAAGTATTTCTACTGTTTCTACTACATGAAAAATAGACACACAAAGAAACATCAACTAGAATTCTCACTGAGTGCTTGAAAGTGTGACAGGACATGTGCATGCAGTTGACCGTTCTAGAAGGACTTATTTCAGTTTTTCTTGGACCACCTAATTTCAAGTGTACTGTGTCCCATTAATATTTGTCACCAGTTGTAGAAATGTTCCTCATGGAGCAGAAATCTTTTTCCTCCTCTCTTGGATTTGAATGAATGCTATGTGTGAATCATTACCTCTTGAAGGTAAATGGACCTCTCTCAAAGTTATTAAGTTTTACTTTCACTAAAACTTGGAGAAAGCATACTACAAATTCTTGTGTTGGCACATGGAACTGCCCAGGGATTCTGCCTCCTTCCTATTCCAGCATGTATGTGGGTCAAACTCAACTGTATTTCTACAGTTTTGAACAAAAACTAAACCTTCTCATTTCAAACTTAATGGAAGAATTAATAATTAAAAATGGAAGAATTGATTGCATGTGGTGGTGTTGGTTTTCTATTCTATAAACTCAAAACACAGAACAGTATCACATAACACCTTAGAAACTTGGCAGAATTAACTAGAAGAAGAGTTTTAATTTTTTCGTTCCACTCTTTGTTATCTTAATTGTATTGTTTTTAATGCCGTAGGTGGCCAGAATGAGTGAGTGAGTGAGTGAGTAAGTGAGTGAGTGAGTGAGTGAGTGTGTGTGTGTTTGGGTTGTAGTGTCTTATACTATTTTTGGCTAAGAGTGAACTTTTAGAAAACTTCCCAGGTTGACTTCCATTTTTCTGACTTACAGTAAGGTAACTAAGATTATTTTAGCAGCACAACTGACGAACTGTATTAATCCTTCTGGTTCACTCCTGCAATAGTCAGGAAGTATTTTCTGATCTTTATTGTTGCTTCACACACCCAGTCATTCACTCAAGTTATGTATCTAATTCTGAATTCTATTACTGTTCTGTTGTGCAGAGTCTAAAAAAGAGCAGATGTTCCTTGCTGGTAGAGGAACCAACAATCATTTTTAAAACAGACAGGTAAAATCCATAAAGCAGCAGTACATATTTGAAGCACTTTTATGAGTGAATGAATAACCTTGTGATCCTAGCAGAAAAGGTAAAAAAATCTCATAGAATCTGGCTCTGCAGAAGATACCAAATGCGGCAGTCCTAGCTTCAAAAAAGAATTGCTGTAGGCATATGATAGAGTAAATGTTTACACAAAACACAGAAACGTGACAATGCTATTCTTTTTCTCCATGTGACTCTTCTGAGTTCTGTCTCAAACGTGCCTGCAGGTGGAATACCTCCAGGTGTAATCTGGACAAATCTCTCCAGCCACTTGGAACCAGCTTTCATTTAGGAGGCTTCAAAGAAAACTGCTGTTGCAGAAAGAGGTGATGATTTCCTTTGCTATTAATCTATTTTTAGCTTGTACTGTAGTAGAATATCAGGATATGACATACCAGCATCATTTTTTTCTAGTATGAAATTGGAGTCATCCTGTGGGACATATTCATGCACAGAGAAAAAACCCCAAAACAACAAAACAAATAATTCCACAATTTACAATACAAATCTCTATGATCAGACTGTGATATATCCCAGCGAGTCCAGAAAAAAAACCATAGCTGGGAAAACAGTACTGATTGAAGGTATGTTTCAACAGATAGAAGATTAGCACAGGAAGTATGGGTAGGTTTGAGGACTGAGAACTTAATTTTTCCAGTTCAGAATTGCATTAAATTAGACTAGAGGTGCTTCCTAGTCACCCATTTTGTGTGCTTTCATGGAGGTATCTGAAAAAAATAAAGAATGTCTAAAAATAGAATGTATTCATAGTGCCATCAGACCGAGCCACCTACACCTACACCTCATCAGTAAAGAGATCTCTGTGACCATTAGGAAGGGTATTACTGTCTTCCCATTAACAAATTCTGTAGCAATTTTCAGATTTTGTACCTAAGATTTCCAAGAACTATGAAGAGACTTAGTGCTGGAATAGACTGAATGGGCAGAGCACAACAGTAGCTTCTTAAATTAATTAAGCCTTAGCTCAAGAAATGGCACAGTGTGATCAGTTTCTTGGTTTCCAGAAATAGAACAGATGAGCTAGATGTATGATAAAATAGTCATAAAGTAGATAAAGTCACAAGAATCAATGTGACATTGATAAAGTCGCAAGAATCGATGTGACATTAAGGCAGAGCCTGGCCTGAACAGGATTTTTAAAGAAAAGGGGTTTAAGCTTAGGTGAAAGAAAACCATATAGAAATACTCAAAGAAGAAAGTACACATATTGGTAAAACCAGCTCAGTAGGTCTGAAACAGTACATTTTTGTCTTTAAAAATCCATAATAGCATAACAATAATCTAATGGAGTGGTTCATCTGGAGCAAATGCTCCATTTATAGAATATGGTTAGTTTACAGAAGCCTCTGATCCATGATTTTATAAAAGTTTCAGATTCACACATCACAAACCAGGGACTTCTACATGTTTCACTTACAACCAGAAGAGCTACAGACTGAACTTTTTAAACAGAGACTTACAGGATCCTCAAGTAAAGCATGGTAGTAGACATTAGAGAAGAAAAAAGTACAACAAAACAGTTCAACAAGAAGACATGAGTAAGCATTTGTCTTAACATGTTTTTATGCAAGGACCAGGTGCAGGAGGTGCAGGAGAGATGAAGTCTCCAAACTGGCAGTCTTCCCATGAAGGCAAGAAACTCTGTTATTAATTAATTAGTTCTCCTGCAGCATTTTTGCAACAACCTACCATACTTTCCTGAGTAAAATTTTAACTGACAAGTTAAAGATCTTTATATGACTAAACCCAGTCATTTGCGGTTTTCATTTAGCAGTGGTTCAAAGGCCAAGGATAAACATTTTACCTTTTCATGACTGATTTTCTTTGCAACTTTGTGAGGCTGTTTTGGGGGAACCTGTAGTTATATTACTAGAAATAATACCCTGCACAGGAAAATCTTCTGTATCACAACTGCTTGTTCCACGAAGTTTTAGACATTAAAAAAAATTGTTTTTAAATAAAAGAAAGTGCAATTCCACTCCTTTTGTTGGCAAGAGAAGTGTACAAATTGAGGCATTTGAAAATTTATATCTGATTGTTACATTAAAGGCTGTCACTTGTGAAACATATTAAGACCACCTGCTTGTGTACAATCCCCTCTGCAGGTGACTGGCAACTATTACAGAAAACAACGAAAGCTGCTAAAGGAGCAAATATTAAAGGCAGGGGGCCTGAACTTCATGTTAAAAAAATCTTCGTTTTTACTTGCAAGGCTTCAGATGTTTTTGAAATTGTATTCTTCAGCAGTAGTTAATCTCTTCTCAATATAACAAGATAAGAAGCCCATTTTATTGCTTTTTTTTTTAATATTACAACCATTACATTATCAGGACCAAAGTCATTTTAACTGTAATTCAGTTATGCTTTTGGCTTAGTTCTTCACACTCATAACCAGGGTTAAATTTTTAAAGTTACACAGAAATTAAACAAAACATAAGCCAGGGTAAATTAGATGAATGCAGAGAAGAAAAATGAGAATTACGATATATCACATGAATTTTAGAAATCTCTGACAACAGAAGGGAGGATGTCCAACCACGGGCAGACACCAGAAAGAGAGGGGTCTTTACTTCAGCTAAGGTTTTAGAGTAAAATGAAACACATTCCTTAAAACTATATGGCTGTCCAATATACCATCAACTACTCAACACTTTTTCACAGCATGCGAAATGACCAGAGTCTAAAAGGGGAAAAAAAGCTTAGGATTTACACAGCAGTGGGGACAGAAGAATGGAAAATGTGAGTACTGCTCAACTCAACAAAATTAAGATCAAACATCTAGCTTTCTTAGANCTAGAAAATAGTCTCTCTAAGTCTGGAGACAGTGAACTTCTGCATCTCACAAGAGTGATGAGAGGTCATCAGCAAGTTGCTTTGAGTGTTATGTGTAAAAGCAAGCTAAAAATGTTTGTGTGCTAGCACAGCCAGCTACATGTAGAGGCTTAAGAGAGAACTGGACTACACTTTACCCCCAGGGACATTGAGACAGACTGGGCTGCTATACATTTTAATCTGCTCTGTAGAAAAATGGATCTTCAGCAAGAAAGAAAAAAAAAAGCAAATATAGACAGTATGTCAGTGAGAGAAAGAAGTTATCTAAACTCTTAGGACCTTGCCAGTGCAGGAAGCCTTGCAAGACATCCACATCCTTCCACTGAAAACAGCTAAGGAAAGCAGAACAAAATGATCATTCTCCCCAAGGATGAAACTTACAGGAAAATGGAAAAAGCATTTTAAAAAGTCTTTGTGTCTCCTGTTCTTCATTCTGCTAGTGGAGTAGCTAGTGGTACTACTAATCCATACCAAAATATTTAAGTAATACATAGATATAGCAAAGGGGCTAGTCGAAGCTTTCTTCAAGAAATCATGGAGCACTGGGGTGGTCTCTGCAGCCCTCGGCAGCTGGAGATGAGGCACACCTCCCCACCTGCATTTGGCTTAAGTCCAGATGGTAGAATGAGTTAGTGGGACAGACCACACTGAACAGTACTAGCTTTTGTTTTTCCTAGGGTAGTCTGCGATAATTTTGCTAACACTCTGATTATAAAGATTCACTAATCTTGTATTTGCACTATTATCTCTGAAAAAGGAGACCTTGACATTGGTCAAGTTACTGTGCTTCTGTAGCCATTATTTTTCCTCCCCATTACCTGATTGGCTGGTGTGCTCAGCTGAAAAGGATTTCGACCCTTCAGAAAGGAGGAATAGGAAAAAAAAGCATAACAGAGTGGGGATGAGGTGTTGGGCTCCCATGTGCAGGATACTTGCCCTAACTGCAGCCCTTTCTAACAATCCTGATTTCTACCTCTCAGAATAATTTGCCAGCAGCTCTTCAATCAGACACCCTCACCAACATCCAGGTAAATATGCTGCACCTGGACCCAGTGACTCAGATGACTGTTTCCAATCTCAGGGACCTGAATTACTGCTTTTCCTTCCTGCCCTACTACACTCTCCTGCTTAAGCTAGCGTCTTCTGGCTCATCTTGCTCTACTACTTCTGCACTGAGGTGCAGGGTGACTCCAGAGAGGTGCAGTCCGGCTCCTGGATGCTCTTGTTGTTCACTGAAACTGACTTCAAGTTTTGCATGTCCCAATCCGCTCTTCTTTTGCCTCTGACATCACCGTGAGAGGCGGACACCAGGTTTGCTTGCCCCTAAAGCTTCCCTCTGCACCACAATTAGCTGTGGCTGCCAGGAGAAACTGGACGTGACAAAGAGCAAATAAGAAAGCTGGGCAATCAGCTTACAGGAGAGAATGGCCCTATGAACGTAATTGGTTAAGGCTACGAACAGTTTTTCACACTAAATGTCTGTGTCAATTTATTTCCTTAAACAAAGTTCAAAAGTCAATGAAGCAGATCAAATGTTTAGTATTAAATTTTTAGTATTTAGTATTAAATGTTTAGTATAGCTTATAGACCAAGAGAGTTATATCCCTCCTGAACTCCTTTGCCATTGCTCACTCTTCCTTCAGACCCTCACTTATGCAGCACAGGCCGTGACAGCTGACATTTTGCTGGTGTCAGCATTTCGGCCTGGGTTTCATGTCCCACATTTGCCCTGACACTCTGCACCTTCTGTTACGTGCATTATATGAAGAACCCTGCCAGGACTCTGCAAATTCTCTCTCTGGGACCCCTCTTCAGGGCAGATGACAGAATGGTGATAACAGGGAAAAAGAAAAAAGGCAAAAGTCCATCACAGTCCTTGCAGTTCATGAAGAGCTGTTTCACAAATTTCAAAACACCAAAATATGCTTTGTAGGTACACAGTGTTTCAAGACAAGGCTCAGCATTCAGGTTTTTTTAATATTGACCTTCTCCTGCTAGAGATCTCGCATGTGATTCTTTGTGAAGACAAAACAAGAGTGCTCAGTGTGTATTTGAAGGGAAGTTAAATGACCATTTTTTGTGCTGTGATATTGTCTTTTTTTCTAGGGAAGAGAGCATTTGGGTGTGCACCTTGTGCATACAGATAAAATTTATTGGGTGAAATGTGCAATTCAAGCTGTTGCGCAGATGAATACAAAGTCCAAGAGATTAGAGGATAAGAGATGACCATTTGGACACATTTTCTCCTGTGATTTGTACACTGAACTTTTAACTATTGAACACAATGTGAACAATGGAGAATTTCCTGTACAGATAGGTTATCTTTTGATATTTCTCTTGTTTCCAGCTACTGTACAGTAAAGAAGGGTGCTGCCCACCCTGCTGTGGTGACTTCAAACTGGCAGACAGCCCTGCTTGCTTTGACTGTAGCAAAAATCCCAAGGTATGACCTTGCTGAAGAGCAGTACTGGCACTTACGGGCTTGATGACTGACTACACTGATACTTAAAAATGAAAAGCAGAAAAAAGCCGAAGTTTGATGCTGAGCTGAAGGCACACAACATAATGCCTCTGCACCATCACCAGAACAGGCTGGGCTTACTTGAAGCTGATTTGCAACATGTCACTTTTCCTCCTACATTTTTTAGAACATCCATGCTTTTCATAAAACAGTTGTCTAGAAAGTACCTTTTTCAATGGATAGCAATCTGTATCATCATGCCAAAATTACCTCATTGGCTTTTTGAAACAGCTACAGCATCTTGCATAGAGATTTGTGGAGTGAAAAAAAGGTGATTAAACCGAACGGATACAACCGGGAAAAACAGGCTCAGGCCACACAAACAGTCTTCAATTTTTTCTAGATACTACAGTTACAAATGTTTCTGAGTGTTTTGTGTTTCTAGCCTAAGGTTAGAAGTGAGTTGTATTTGTGTCCCTCTTAGCTTCTCTGCTTCTGACTACTCTTAACTAATAAAAAAACCATGTAACTGCCTACCAACCTCCTTTTTTTTTTGCCTTATACCATCAGAGCTGTGAGAGTACAACTGGAGTATTGGAAGGGTAAGACAGTATGACCAAAACATTAAAAATGGTACTCTAACCTACACTTCTAACAGGTCATTTAAAACAAAGACTCCTCCTACTTGACTTCACATAATTTCAGTTTTTAGAATTGCTGTTATCACATGACTGTGTACTGTAATTCGTTCTACCACCAGAGAGGAAAATCCAAACCACTTACTTTCTTACCAGCTGATTTGGCTTTCTTTTACTTGGAACCACGGATCTGGAGAATAAAGCAAGGCAAAGACACAGCTGTAAATGGAGGAGGGTATGAGAGGCTGCAAATCAGTCTGAAGCCTTTCCTTCTCACATAAGCAACTACTACAAGAACATGAGATGATTGAGACTGGAGATGAAGATATAGCATATATGGGATAGGATGGCAACAGTTCAATATATATTTCAAAATGGACTTCTGGGGGACTAGGAAGATGCATGTGAATAGGAGGGAAATCAGTGTTTTAGAGAAATTCTTACTACTTTATGGATTTTCTACGCTGCCTTTCTTACAGAATTACTGCACTGTATTTAATACTTTCCTAGCATGTTGAGCTCAAGACTTCAGACAACAAAGATCATGACAAGGGCATGGTTTCTGAAAGCAGTTTTTCTAAGGCTTTAACTGACTATTTTGCAGGCTTTCAGATGCACACTGCTTTAGGAGAATGTATTTCTGTCCGCTCTTTAGAGAGTAAATCCTTTGCCAATATGCATGTGAATGCATTGTAACTACTACAACCATCCACTCAAAGCATGCCCTTGCAATTTTACCAAGAACTATGCCAATCACTACCAAAATACAAAGAGATAAACAAGAATTATCTAATGCCACTGGATGGGTGACAGTAGTTTACTATGATGGAATTATAGTTGGAAAGCAATTCATAATACAGTAGCTCTTGTACCCAGACTTGTAGGTATCATCTGGTGCATTTGTGTCCCCCAAAGCTGGTGGTTTTCGTCATAATCTTGTAGTATGTTTCCCAATGGAACTGCATTTATGACATGAGTTCTTCTGCCAAGTACCTCCACAGTAATCCTCATTTGTTTAAAACATATCAGAAATATTCTATACATCATCAACACCTAATTAATCTAATTCCAGTGATTTAAATAATGTTTCATCACAAACAGAGAGTTTGAATTTATTGTGAAGTGAAATATAATCCAAAAGTACACTGGTAAAAAGGGCTACTTCTGTCTTCTTTATGATCTTCTTGGGCTACAGAGAAGTGAAAAAAGCAGAGAGTATTTACAACAGAAATTTTCCACTTATCTTTTACAGTGGTTCAGCACTTTCAAACTATGCCGAAAGGAATAAATAGCACTCAGCCAGTGATCGACCTTAAAGGACACAACAAAGCAATTTTTTTAGCATTGCTGGATACATTATAGTACAGAAGAGGATACTCTTTATAGCCCCTTGCTATAAAGAACAAAGTCTTCACACAAAAGTGCATGGAAGTGCTGTTATTTCTTGTCAGTATGGTTAGATGGCTAAGAGAATAGACTGAGCCTTAAAATAGTTCCTTCATATTTTTGATAATAAACAGCTCTAGAGCTGTTAATCACTTAAGACTTACCTTTACAAATGAATTAATTTTGAGAAGGACTAATTTTTAAGCCATAATTCTTGAATGGATTTTTTTGTGTTAGATACTCCTAAAGACCTCATGATCACCCTGTAACTTTGACATTGTTCTGTGGATTTAATGATTGCACCTTCAGTAACAAAGAGGAATACAAAATCATGTGAAGATTTAGAAGTTCAAAATAAGGCAGTCATCCCCATAAAGCTTTGCCTAAAACTGAAAAAACTAACATTGCTAGGAGTGGCAAAGGAAAGGAAATCCAAGACAAGAAGGATAAATTTGTCAATTACAGTTCCTTTAGTAATAGTACAGTGCAACAACATCAACCAAAATACAGCTACTTGTACATAATACAAAAATAAAGTTTATACTGTGCAAGGAATTATGTATTGAGCTTAAAGAGTGATGTATACCATTTTCTCTTAAATAATATCGTCAGGTACAGTCAGCCAAATGGATGTACTAACACACTCTCTTTGAAGACAAACACCTAAACAGCAGTTTCCTAGTTCAGTGTGTCCATATATCATACCTCAGCAAGGACTTGAGAGCAAGCTAAGTCTTTCAAGTCTTCCCTTTGCTACTGTTCTTTATCCATAGCACAGCAGTTCTACAATCAAACGGTGAGTTAAATTTTTTATAGTGGCATTTATTAGCAGATACAGAAAAGTATTATTCAGAACCAGCCTAAGGCACCATAATTTCCACAACAGACCCAAGACATTACTGGCAAAAATAAATTTTAAAGGCAGCTATGAGTGTTTAGCTACAGTACCATGATGAACAACAATCTAATGTTGACAACATACTCTGTTGACTAGTGTAGCTTCTGTTTATTCTCTAGAAGTAGTAAAATATATGATTTTAATGTTACTACAATCTGAAGAATGCATTTAAAAATTTCTCCTTTTATCTCTCCTTTTTAAAATTCCAATCATCAATCTTGCAAGCAAACTCCTATACAGACTTTTTAGAAATAACAGTTTCTAACACATTATATAGTAAAAAGCCCACTAAATTATTTCTCTTCTCCTTTAAAAGAAAGTCGATTGTCCCATGTCCCTCTCTTCCAAATGTATTTTATCTGCCTCTGCTATCAACACCACTGGTGAACAATTCATTTAAGCAAAATCAAGTTTTCTCCTGAAGTCCTAAAGAGCAAACATGAGCCCTCTTCCCTAATAACGGCCCATGATGCTGGCTAGAATTTAAAGCAATATGAAGTGAAACTATAATCTTGACAGCACCTGCCACAAAGACTGAAACAGCTATCTTGTTAAAGCTCTCTTAAATTCTAGAGTGAAAAGTAGGATTAGAATAGGACAAGGAGTAAATTCATCAAATTTCACTACAGAAATTGTGCGTTCCATATTGAACATCATAGTTCAGACAGAGAATCACAGCTGAGACATACCTAAATAAGTCCTTTGAATTTCAGAGTATGTCCCAGACACATCACAGGGTGACGTCGAAAAGTTATGATTGTGACAGTCACTGTAGCTAACCTGCTTCCATTCACCAAGGGACAGAAAAATTTATCAGAGGAAAAGAAGACTAGGTATTGAATCGCACATTACATACTTATTTCAAAGTATTTTTCAAATTACCTTCAACTCTCACCGTACTCCTTCCACTTATCTATCACAGAATAGTTAGGGCTGTAAGGGACCTTCAGAGACCATCTAGTCCAACCCTCTCTTGTATCCCCACATTTCAGAGTAGGACTGTCTGCAACTACTTATAAAAGATAATCAATATTCTTTATAGTGTTGATACATTATGTAATAAATCCCTAAAGGTTTTCATTTGTGTATTTATCTACTTGGTCTGCCAAAACCTTGGCTCTTACCTGCATTTAGTGCAGAGTGTTGATGAGATTTTTCTGTTCCTTAAAATAATGCTAACCTTGAAGTCAGACATTTTACTGCCAGTGCAGTGAATAACCTCAAGATTTTCCTATGAAAAATACCAGCAGCACATAAAATGCAAATTTGTGTCTCACTACCTATTTTCCTTTAAGGTGCAATGAGCAGAAGTCTTGTTATATTGTTTCTGCGCCTTTTATGCCTGAACCTTAAAGTTTATCAGCTTTCACACTTTTACTCATTTTTTGAAATTAAGTGAAACACCTCTTCAGAATTAAATGACACAAATCATGAGTTATCATATGTTCGGTCAAGTGTGAAGAAATATAGTTCAGATTCTAGCAACACAATGAGCAACAGTGATTTCTTCATTTCAAATAAACTTAAAATAAATAATTTCAATTAAAGTAACAGCTTCAACCATAACAGCCATGTAGCATATAAAAAAACAAGAACTATAGGGAATTAATCTTGCTATTGCTATCTAATCATATCTAACCACAGGAATTTTCTGAGTCAGTCAATACCAACATTTTCTAAGCTAAAACTCAGACCTAAGAATGCCATAGAAAATGGGACAAGAACATTATGTTAAGAACAGACATTCTTGATTAAATGAGCTAACCACACCTCACGGTTACAATTAACATTGGTCATGTTCTGAATGTGCTCAGATCTCCAAAGTAACATTAGGATACATTGTACATAGCTTATCTATAATTCCTAGTACAGCCTTCTAGTTCTTTTCCATGACTGGGCTAATGATGACTTAACCAAAGAAAACTGAAGTCATCTTGTATGGTTGGTTCTGGTCTCAGTCACCTAACAGACATATGACACAAAAGTATCTATGAGAGCAGTGCAAATACAAATGTTCCATGACAGGGGAAAAAATAAGAAAAAAAAAAGAAAAAAAAAAAAAAAAAGGCTGTATGGTTTTTCTCAGTGATTGTTTACTATTTTGCCTTCTGGCAGATGAAAAAAGTTATCTTCTTTGAGTTTAAGATGTTCTGGTAGATCTAGCTGTCTTTTTGCTTCTTCAATATCTTCCTGAATTGCCGAAATGAGTGCATCTGAAAAAGGTAAGAATAGGGATATTTAAAAGTTGGTTTGTATTTTGAACACAGTAACAAGTGAAAATAAGGCACCACAAAACAATCACAGAAGTAGACTATAACTATGAGGTTTGAAAGGCAGAATTCTCTGCTTTTAAAATGTTTTTTAACATGCTAGAGTTGCATTTTTACCTGTTACCAGCACTATCCTCTTCGTTTGCCAAAAGACGCATTATCAGCTCTGTTTCAATACTAACAAAACTGCATTTTAAGAAGAAATTAGTACACTTGACTTTTATGACAAGCCCAAGATTTTAACATTACTCCTCAGACAAGCAAAAGAAAAGTGCAGGTTTTTAGTGTGATACATAAGAAGATGTGGGGGTATGCTTTTTTGTTTTTAAATTACGAAAACATTTTACTGACATTTTAAAGGTTAACCAAGAAAACATCTCAGGATGGAAGGAGGTACAGTGAAGACACAGAACTTGCATGAGTAAGGCAAAAAAGAAACTAGTTTGAGGGAGACCTCCAATACTGACCTAAGGAATCAAAGTTTTTTTCCGGTCGAATGTATCCAGTTATGACTATACTAAGAATTTCTCCATAAAAGTCTTCTTTGAAGGTGTGGATAATGTGTGTTTCCTAAAGGAAAAGAAGTAAGTGGACAATTATTCTGAACTTAAGAGTTTATTTCCCTCTCTGTAAGCATGTAGGCCAAATATCCAACATTCAAATTCTCCTCAACAGATAAAAAATAAAAGGGACATTTAGTATAGCATGCATAATCCAAAATTAAAAGGCCAGAGCTTTAGTTTGTATTAGGAAGCAGAATTGCATTCTGCACGGAATTTAAAAAAATTACTTCCTTAAAGAGTAAAAAGTGTTTAAAGAGAAAAGGAATGAAAAAAACCCCAACAAAACCAAACCCAAAACAACAAAAAGCCCCCAAACCAAACAAAAAGATCCAACAAACTAATTAAAAAAAAACACCAAAACCCACACCCCCAGACATCAGGAGAAGCGCTTCAAAACTTCTCAGAGTTAAGACTTCCAAGGCAGGAAATGTTACTATTTCATCAACAAGTGGATACATTAAAATAACGATGAAGATTTTGATAGAAGTAGCTGCCTCAAGGAGAGCTTTTACAACTATCTCCTAAGGGAACTGAATGACAAAATTGAAGAGCAAGTCCAGACTAAGACATGGACGTGACACTCAAAACTTTTTTATGCACATCTTGATCTCCAAAATACGCCAACCCATAGCATCTACCAGCAGAGCTATCATTTGGGAAGCTTTTAATTGCTTGCTCAGAAAAGTTATCTGCAAAAAAATTTTAAAGTATAGATTTGCCTATGACAAACACTTAGAAGTAGAGATTAATGTACAAATAAAATTGTTTTTAACAAATAAAAGAGAGCTTTGCAAGACTCAGGAAAAGCACCAGTACCTGACAGCAAAAAAACCCACAGCTGTCACAGCTCAGGATTTAAACTTCTCTATCCTTACATGCTTATATGCCTTCAAATATTCATTCGGTACATTAAGCCGCAGCATCTTATGTATCCATTTCATCATTTAAGAGAAGAATTAATTAAAAATTCATTACAAATTAATCTGCCCCAACATCTCCTATCTGAAATGCAGATACATTGCAGAGAACAACAGATTATTACTACGTTCCAGCTTATGCTAGGGTCTCATAACTAGTAAATTCAATGCATTTACCAAGTTCAGGCCTAATCTGCTATCAGCAAGTCAAGCAACCATCATTCCAAGTACTATTATATTTTAATTTTGGAAGTAGTTAAGAAATGGTTGATTAGAAGAAAGAAAAACTTTATTCAGCTTCCTCTATTCTCTGATTACAGAGAGCATATTCTTTTCAGAATATAAATATTATATAGATAACAAATGCATTTCTAATGTTGCACAAATTTCTAGATACTAATCATCAATCAAATTCTGTGTATCTTGTTAAAATTCATCCAGTCTTTTATTACAATAAAAATCCCACAAAAAGCAAAATTCTTACCACTGATTTCTTAGTATTTTTATAGAAGGGATTCCATCCTATGCTCAAAACCATTTTATGCACATCTCCATTTCCAACACAGGCCCATCCATAGTATATACCAGTAGGGATATCAGATGGAAAGCTTTCAACTACTTGTTCAGAAAAGTTAGCTGTAAAAATTTTATAAAGTGTGAGTGACTTTCTGTAAGTCAAGTATACAACAGGATCCTCAAATACTTAAAAGCCAAACTCTGCTTACATAGTAAATTTACTATTTACAAACATAACACTGCTGAAACATACCATCAGCAAAGTATAAAACAGCTTCATAAAATTCAGTTACTGTGGCAATACCAGAGTATTACATCTCCTACATACACACACACACACTCTCCATTGCATAGTTTTCTTTCTCCTCTGCAGTAATAATTAATAAATATGTCACACATACAGCCAAGACACATTTCATTCTTAGGAAAACTACCACAGATTTACCATGAAGAAAAATGAGAGGGAAAAAGTCAACTTTCTTCTGCACTATAAAATGGCATCTCAGAACTATTTATTAGTAAAATCTTTACTGATGAAAGAAACTATGTAGAAGCAAATGTAACCATTGTTTAGTCATCTGTCAAGTTTTGCACAAGTTCCCCTTCAGAGGCTTCTGAGGATTTGAGATTCCCTTTGAAAACTACGTATTTACAGTAAAATAAAATTTCCTTTTGACTGAATAGAATCTTCTCTCAAAATTACTATACTACTTCTATTTCCAAGCTGAATAGATCTCTTCATGCAAGATACCAAACTGATTTGAAAGAACAGATGGTTACCAAATTTTTATCAAAACTCACAGATAGTTACAGCTTCCTTTCCCTGTTCCCTAATATCAACACATCATATAAAAACAACCAAGAGAATAATGAAACGTTCTCAGAAACAGATGTCAGAAATCCCGCACTACAAGAGTGGTCTTATAAAGTTTCCTGTCCGTTAGATGTAGTGCAACATGACTACTAACTTCAGGGTCTGCTTAAGAACAGCCAAAATTCTCTTGCAGTATTCATCTGCCTGCATTTAGACACCTGAAACAGAGATGGGCAATAGGAAAATACATTCTCTGTAGGCCAAGCCCTGCTCTGTTTCAAATTTTGCTTTACTCCCCTTAAACATTCTTCCTTGCAGCGATTCCCAGTGTCTACTCCCTTTCCTATTTCTATCGGAGATTTATGCGGAGGGTTATTTTCCCAGGCTGCCACACCACCGCATCGAGAATGTGACACTTATCTACATCCAGTACATCGTGACGATCACTAGATATGAAAAGGAACAAACATCAAGATTCAGGGAAACCTCTTTACAGACCGGAGTGCAGGGAATAACACAAAGGAAGGTGCAAGACTCTAAGCAGTGTAGGAGACGGGGGAAAAAGGCGTCAGGAAAACGCTAGTAGGAAATAAGGCAGGGACGGTCTCGGAAACTGCAAGTCATGACAAAAGGGCAGCTGTGCAGGGCAGCCGGGCGGCCGCCGAGGTCAGGCGAGCTTAGTCCCAGCGCTG
>VXBC01001381.1:358187-375046 GCA_013399945.1 Ploceus nigricollis | reverse complement strand
TCCCCCTCCCTGCGCTTTTTTTTTTTTTTTTTTTTTTTTTAACGAATCCATCTTTTCAGAACAGATGTTGCTGTTCTTGTGATATCCACACGATGGCACGGAGTGACTTCTTTTTGAGCGTCTGTAGGTTTGGGCAAAAGGTTTACAGTCTCAGTAACTGAGAAGACCTTGAGAATTACTAAGTCAAGGAAGTATTTGTTTAAGAACTATGTGGTTAAGTAATTTCGCAGAAGTCTTGCTGACGACTTCTATCTTATTCTCTCAAGCAGTTGTAACATTAATAATTTTTATCAGTAATCATGATGGGCTGCCATGATCCAGCTAAAATATTAGCCATCCTTCATACTATGTCCTCATTTTTCCTTTGTTGTTAAGTATACTGGTTCATATTGGAGAGTGGGGGTGGATCTTAAGTAGAATTTAATTACTTCTACTGACATTTACAGTAGTTAACTAATAAAATTTAGTAGAGTTAGTAGACATGTTTCTTCTGAAAACATCATCAAATTTTAGTGATGAACATGTCTTCTAGCATTGTCAGTCAAAAGAAGAACTATTTGAGAGTTCCTATCTCCAATGAGACAACTCAGGTGCTACTTCAGGCAGCGAGGGAAGAGCTTCTGTTCCCTACTTATGCTACTTTAGCTATAGTTATTGTCAGTGAAAAGTATTTTTCTTTTTTTTCTAGAACCGCAGAAACCAGAATAAAGAAAACAGAGCATGTGTTATGTCACCTGTGTAGGCCCATGTCAGGTTACCTAACTGAACACAAGCTTTGAGGAGGACTCATCATACTAACCAACATGTAATGCAGAGTAGAACATACTCTGTTCATCTTGTTTTGCAGTAAAACATAAGATTTGTATCACATCACAAGCCTGTGCCAGAGTCCCTGTCTCTTACTACTGTGCTGCAAAAGTCTGCATTCCTATGCAAGGCTTAAGGTGAGAGCAGGAATATCCTGTTTCCTTCATGTGGTGTGGAAAAATAGCAGAACCATATCTGCTGGATACTGGAATATTTTAGGGCTGTCCCAACCAAACTGGAAATTCTGGTTACACCAGGCTCAGTGAAATATTCAGGAGCTGACTCAGAACAGAGTGACATGTAGTAAAACTAGTAGCATTTTAGCCAGTTCCTTGGAAGTTTCCATTCCCAGCATGACAAAACACTCATTGATTCAGGAGTTCAATTCAAGGACGCTCTGGCAGTCCTTACTTTTCGTATGCTGAAACCAGGTGATGAAATCACAGATATGTACAAAACACACTTGTTAGAATGTCTAACAAATACCTGTTTTGAAAGTACTTTTTCTCTATTTTATTCTGGAATAAAAAAAACACAGAAGTTATTATTTTACTTTTTAAAAAAATTATCTTTATTTTTAGTAGTCTGAAGTTTTGTTCTAGTTGAGCAGACCACTTTCTTCTAGGAAAAATACCTGCACATTAGTATGATGGTACTGAGACTGTGTTAGATTACAGTGAAGCAACAGGTACTATAAATGTCTGTTTAGTAAGGCATAGCTGATATTATATGCTGAACATCTGATAAGTACATAAAATTCTAAGAACTACCATTTGTATGTTAGTAAACTGTGTGTGAAAGACAAAACTGGTGCTTTTCAGATATTACAGAAATATTACATAAAAGTGTAGAACTTGATGATTTTTGAAAGTTTATGTCAATTCTCAAGAATTCTTCCAGCTTTTGAACCCCTATTTCTTTCTCTGGTGTCTTTTCTCCACACCAAATCCTCAGTTAGCTCCTTGAAAAATACAAAGCATTGCTTTCTGCTGGCTTCCCATTATCTCTGCACAGCACTGTATTGTGCCATGTGGACATGCTTCACATTTAGTGCTCAAAAAAAAGCCTTTAAATGCATTTTAAGTCCTTCCCTCTTTGTCCATTTTCCTAAAATGGTTTAATAGGTGTCTCAGATTAAATATCTGTAATTAACTGATTAGGTTTGATTATATGATGGCCATCTTAATGGCAGGTTTACTGTCACACATATTTTTATTGCAGCCACAGTTGACCCAGATCAAAACGTTTGTGACCAGTCTGTCTCTTACTATAAAAGCAACCTTCAGTTAATTGTTTGGCAAAATATTCAGGAGAATCTTACCTATAGAGACTTTGGCAGCACATAAAAAAGTAACACAGGGCAAGGCAGCTCAGCTCATTTTGTTATCTTCAGGCTTGAAGATAACAAAATGAGATTCTCATATGTTTGACAGATTCTGGTCCAAAGTATCTTGCATTTCTCAACAATCAACACAAATTGCTATCAGAAGTCTCGCAATGGAATGCAGAAGAACAAGACTGGGGATCTAGGTGAGAGGTTAGAAGATGTTTACTGTATTGTCATGATGTTTGCAGATGAATAGATGTTAGGCAACTTGGAGGTCAGTGTCAAGCTACTTCTGCAGAAATGGTGTGCAAGAAACAAAGGAAATGGCATGTAAGAAATGTGTTAAAGGAAGTAACTGACATAGATGAGATCTATTAAGAAAGTAATAAACAATGGGACAGGCAATTAATTTTTCAGTTTATTAAATTTAAGAAATACCAGGAATAACTTAATTACAGATTTTGGTGAATCTGCATAATATCTGTTTCTCATGAGTTGTAAAGCAAACAAATATTAGATACCAAAATATTTTCTGATCTAGAACTTAATACGACTTGGCTCTTATTTTCTGCTTTTCATGGGGACGAGTAGAAGACAAAGGTGCTAAATGTTTACAGGAAAAGGCAATCACTCAGAGGGAAAAGCCTGTTAGAAGGGCACAAGCTCAAGTGGGAATGAGTATGGAGATAAAAGGAGATGATATTTGATGTTCATGAAGCTTCTTAAGTTTGGGAACACTTCACAAAAGAAAGTAAATCAGTTTGTCAAAACCGTTTGTCTTTACTGCAGGAATTGGTTTCACAACAACATAAAGAATAAAAAGATTGAACCAGGGATCACTGAATTAATTCATGGAAATGCCATGAAGAACAGTAGCCTCTCAAAACCACAGGAGATGGATTGTCCTAGTAGTAGATTTTTCTTTTTTTATGTCCAGGTATACCCTGCTTAGGCACTGACCTCTATTCTCTTTACAGAAGAGATTTTAGTTTTCAGCCTACGAGGGATAAAAGTTTTTCACCTATGCAGTAACATCAGAAAGAGCAGAAAATGAAAATTATTGTTGCAGTGACTGACATTGCAGGGGGGATGTAATGGAGGAAGTAGCTACAATGTTTTTCCATGCATGCTAATTATCATTTTCAAGATCATTTACTTCTTTCCTTCTCTGGGCTTGCTGTTCCAGCCTTTATCACAGAGTAAGCAACAGGTGAGCAAACAAGAAAGATTCTGATGAAAATTTCTCATTGCTAAAAGGAACCTGTAGTTTGTAATACTCCTGCTGCCACCAATACGTGATGCATGTTCAAGGCACACCTGCATTTGTGACAGCACTGCCATCTGTATAAAACAACCATTCTTTCAATAGCAATCTTCTTAATATTGCCTATTGAAGAAATAGCCCTAATCATCACTCGTGTCTGCCACTGCAAAGAAATCCTTCTCTCTTCAAATGTGCCATTTGAGCGCAAACTCATGTTTTCTTAACACAGAAAGTATTTGCACAACAGCAATGGAAAAGTGTTAGCCATAATTTCCTTGATTTTTGGGCCTCATCCCATTTGCCATGCACACAATCCGAGTAGTCCTGCAAGCAGCCTGTGCCAGACACAACGGTGCTGAGGACAGAGGAGTAAGGCTGCATCAGTCTCCCAAAAATTGCCTCAGTATGGGCAGAGTGCTGTCATTTGTCCTTGCTAGTAAGCTGGGTGCTGCCCTACTCATTCTCCTAATCACACCAAAGCTATGAATACAAAAGGCATGTACAAAGAAGAATACAAGGCTTCATCTGAATAACACAGCTGGTATGTTTGTTGCTAAATCAATTATATTGTGGAAATATAATGCTGTGTGCTGCTTCTTCAATTTTCCCAGTTCAGCTGCATTCAAACGCAATGAAAACAACTTATTTTTCTCATTGGGAGTTACAATTAAAATAATTCTTTCCTCCCCCACACCCCCTCAAAACAAACAAACAAACAAACACCCCCCCAAAACAAAACAAAAACCCACCACAAAAAAAACCACCAAAAAAAAAGCTTCCCATCCAAACCAAATAAAACCGAACAAAAGCTTAGAATTGTTTTAGGACATCTCCTATTCCACTTACTTTCTCAAGGGTATCCTGAGCTGCAGAGGTTCAAAACAAGTTATCTAAATCAGTACTAGCTTCATGTGGAGATGTTCTAACCAGTTTTTCCACATTATTAACATCCCTACCTCCTGCACATGGATCACTCATTTTGCCCCACACTGTTTACCTTGGCAAAGAAATAGCAGTGGGAACCCATAATTTATGCTATAAAACAGGTTGAGTAGAAAATTCAGTAGAGCCTGCTTTACATAACAGAACTAATTACCCTCAAAACTAAGGTTTTTCATAGCCATCATCAGTGTAGTATCAGACACATTTAATAAAAATATTAATATAATCCTTCATTGCCTAAAAAATAAACCAGAGATTCATGAATGCTGTCAACCCTGTACTTGCAGATGTACTTGGCAACCAGAATGTACTAACATGGAACAGATATTTTGAGATATTGGAAAACATTTACTAATGAGTGAGAAAGGGCACCATATCCTGGGGTGGTTTGAGTGATCTTCTACTTTCTTCCGTGACAGCAGAGAAGAAATAGTATTTTCTCACATCAGACAAGTGACTTCAACTGTCACTAACTGTCTCTGTAGATAAGTAAGGAAGTGGCACAAAAGTACTCAAAATGTTTTATCTGATGCTAAGAATATTAAAAAAAAAAACCAAATGAGCAAACTAACATTATCTTCTTTTAAGGAGAAATCAAGCCATGGAAGAGAATCTGTATAAACATCTGTTTTGATTCACACGTTTGTTTTTATGCCAAATATTTAATAACTGTTTACAGCCCATAGCAGGCCTATAAACTAGAATATAATTTTCTTAATCTGTTGCCTTGTGAAAGAACTTAGATTCATAANGCTTTCTGGGCTGCAAGCACATGTGGCTATGTCACTTAAAGTTCCTTGTCAGCCAACACACCCAAGTTCTTCTCCGGGCTGCTGTCAATCCATTCTCCTCCCAGCCTGTATTTGTGCTTAGGATTGCCCTGATCCAAATGCAGGACATTGTGCTTGGCCTTGTTAAACTTNCAGAGCCCCATCCAACCTGGCATTAAATACTTACAGGGATGAAGCATTCGCAGCTTCTCTGGGCAACCTGTTTCAGCACCTCAGCAGCCTCACAGTAAAGAATTACTTCCTTATATCTAATATATATCAACAGTTTAAAACCATTACTCCTCATCCTATCACTAAATATTCCTATTAGGTCACTCTCACCCTTTTTTATAAGCCTGCTTTAGGAATTGAAAGGCTGTTCTTAGGTCACTCCAGAGTCTTCTCCAGCCTGATCAACACCACCTCTCTCAGCCTGTTATTCACAGGAGAGGTGTTGCAGCCCTTTGATCATCTAAGTGGCCCTTCCTTGCATTTGCTACAAAACGTCCTTATGTTGGGGGCCCCAGAGCTCGATGCAGCACTCCAAGTGGGGACTCATAAGAGCAGAGTAGGGGGGCAGAATCCCCCCCTTGCCCTGCTGGCCATGCTGCTTTTGTTGTAGCCCAGAATACAGTTGGCTTTCTGGGCTGCAAGCACATGTGGCTATGTCACTTAAAGTTCCTTGTCAGCCAACACACCCAAGTTCTTCTCCGGGCTGCTGTCAATCCATTCTCCTCCCAGCCTGTATTTGTGCTTAGGATTGCCCTGATCCAAATGCAGGACATTGTGCTTGGCCTTGTTAAACTTCATAAGGTTTGCATGGGCCCACCTCTCAAGCTTATCAAAGTCCCTCTGGATGGCATCCCTGCCCTCCAGTGTGTTGACAACACCACATAGCTTGGTGTTGTCAGCAGACTTGCTGAGTTAATACCAAATGACCCAGAGGTCTGATATATTTTTAAAAATCTTTGAGAAGCTGTGAAATAACACACAGCATCAGCAAATGCAGTTACACTTATTGTAGTCTTCCAGTTCACCACACTCCCCTGTTTCTGACACCTCACTCTCCACATCACTCCTCAATCAACAACTCAAAATCCTCTAGAATGCTGAATTTAGAAACAAAGAAACAAGCAAATTTTGTAAAGTATGGTGCTGTGACCATCTTCCTGGGGAGCCTGTTCCAGTGCCCAACCACCCTCTGGGTGAAGAATCTTTTCTTGCTATCCAACCTAAATCTCCCCCGACACAATTTCAGGCCATTCCTTTGGGTCCACAGAGAAAAGATCAGTGCCCGCCCCTCTTCCCCTCAGGAAGAAGTTGTAGCCTGCAATGAAATGTGTCCCCAAGTCTCCTCCAGGCTGAACAGACCAAGTGACCTCATCTGCTCCTCATACAGCTTCCCCTCAAGGCCCTTCAACCATCTTTGTGACCCTTCTTTGGACACTCTCTAACAGTTTCATGTCTTTCTCANCCCCACCAGTGACAGGTTCCCAGTCTGATGTCACCCCACTCACTGTAACCCTCTGTGCCTGACCTGTGAGCCAGTTGCTCACCCATCCCATGATGTGTTTATCCAGCAGTGGACTGGACATTTTGTCCAGAAGGATCCTCTAGGAGAAAGCATTGAAAGCTTTACTGAAATCCAAAAAGATTGCATCAACTGACATAAGGATACTTAAAAGATCAAGCTAATTCTGATTTCAGATAAATAATCAGTAGATTAGTTTAAATAATCAGTAGATTTTTTAAAAATCAATTGAAAAATAATGGTGTAAATAAAAATAAATTACAGGAGTGCCTCCCTTTATACTTCACTTTTTCACTTTTCACTTTTTTCCATTATAATGAAACCACATCAGTTTTGCTCCTGTGGGCTATTTGTCCATGTACATGTTTCCCAGGAACATAGATTTTTCAGTTTCCAACTGGTAAAAAAACTTAAGTGATTTTTATTCATAAATTCCAAAGTTGAAGTAATTATTTCCTGTGCATTATTTGGTATTATATATAGTGATTTTTATTCAATCAACTTCTGATCATGAACCAGTTTCTGAAGAATCATGACTGATACAAAAAAGATCCTATAGCGTGTCCTTGCTTTATTACCAAATCCTTAGTATGTTCAGCATGAATAATCTACTATTTCACTTTGTGACTCTTCACAATTAGAATGTGCAATGCAATATTTTGCTGTGGGGGAAATGAGGATTTTTTAAAATCTTTTTTTCTGTAAACATAGCTCTTGCCACATGTGTATACGAAAGGAGAAATAGGATGAATGATATGTGCTTGTGTCTTTATTTTTGTGAGAGCACCAGACCAGTTTCCCAGAATAGTCTATCAATACACTACTTCATACAGAAACCTGCAGCAGTGTGCCAAAGAAACAAAACTGTCAACATTGGACCTTGCTCTGATTTTTAAATTAATATTTCTATATTTTGTGTTCAGACCATAAATTGTCTTGATCATATCTTGAAATATTACTCAGGAAGTGGCTGCAAGAAGCAATAGTTGCAAAAGATTTGAACATTAATGTCAATGATTGCAGCAATGCAGAACATTTAATCAGTAAACCTAAAAGCACTTCCCTGAAGAAATAACTTCCCTCTCTATTTAATTCAGAATGTACAAATAAAAGAAAATCCATACATTAAGTCCTCTTTTGTCTTGGTTCACATTAGAAACACATTTTTGCTATTTTTTCAAAAGTTTCATTCTTTTGAGCTTTTAATATAACTGAGCTGCTACTGAGGACTAAGTACAGTATTGATAACAAGAAATTAACCCCTTTCTTTCTGACAAGCTCTTGACCTGTAACTCATCCTCAAGAGATAAATACTTACTTTTTTTGTTGCTGTTGTTGTTTCCTTTTTTAAAATACTTACTTCTACCACAAAACACCACCACTTAGGTTTATCAGAGCATTACATGATAATATAAGGCTTAGAAATAGAAGGACCAATGGAAAAATGGACCAGAGAGATCCATCAGGAATTTTGTCCCTCAGGAAGGTTTATTGAAGCTGCCAGAAAAAACCCCAAAATGCAAAAAGTGTGTTTTTTCTTCACACTGGCTTCCATGGTGCTGTGTTTTGGATTTGTGCTGGAAACACAGCTGTTGGCAGCTCAGGGGTGTTTTCATGAGCAGCACTTACACAGTGTCAAGGTCTTTTCTGCTCCTCACCCCACCAGCGATTCGGCTGGGCAGGCACAAAGAGTTGAAAGGAGACACAGTCTGAGACAGCTAACTCCAGCTGACCCAAGGGATACCACAGTTCATATGGCATCGTGCTAAACATATAAACCTAAGGGAAGAAGAATAAAGGGGGCAATGTCTGGAGTGATGGCATTTGATTTTCTCAAGTCACTCTTATGAGTGATGGGGCCCTGCTTTCCTGGGAATGGCTGAACACCTGCCTCCCCATGAGAAGAGGGGAAAAAATTCTTGGTTTTGCTTTGCTTGTCTGCACAGTTTTTGCTTTAACTATTAAACTGTCCTTACCTCAACCCATATGTTTTCTCACTTTTCCCCTTCTGATCCTCTCCCCTATCATGCTGTAAGGAAGTAAGTGAGCAGTTAGATGGGGTGTGGTTCCCAGCTGGGGTTAAACTACAACACAAAGAAACTTGTTTCGTCCTGGATATTGAACTTACATTACTAATTGATACATAAATGAAACTACAAGTTCATCAGACTGTACTAAGGAAAGGTACTAAGTATTCTTGACTTAGAAAGTATGAAATTGTTAAAAGGTATCACGTATGAAGAAGAAATTTAGGAAATTCTTACAAGAGACCTGAATTTTAAAATCTTAAAATCTAAGTGAAGTTCTTGTTCAGCATCTGTCTGTGACAGACATGAGACAGGCAAACCTAAATAAAATATTTACATAAGACACAGATTTAAACTTAAGAAAACAAAAAAGAAAAGCAGTGGTGAAATGCAGAACATAAACTGACTAGTCTGTAATTAGGATCCCACATGTACCCTCCAGGGCAGAACAATAACCAAACCACTAACTCCTGGGAACATAAAGAAACAAGACAGATTTGGAAAATGCAGTCTAGAAATTCAACAGGACAAGATTGTATAAAGGTACAATAAAATACACCTCCCAGCAATAGCCACCCTTTTGATATAATTTTTCCATTCCCAAGAACTTACACCATCTTCAAAAGCCTGTGGACAACAATGAAATTCCTAATAAAAATGAAATTACGCTCTTATGCTGCAGTACACCACTCTAGGAACTACTCAACAAACAGCTGCATCTAGCTGTATGAATAAACTCATTGTAATTTATGGTAATGTGCAGTTTATATGATTGTGTGATGAGCTTACAGTAAAGTCCCAAAAAGGAAATAACTGAATCATATACCAGGGGACAATTCTTATTATAGATTCAAGTTACTAAAAAAATAAAATATACAAATGAAAGGCAGTCTTGTGTTGCAGGAATTATGCAGCTGCCACCTAGTCCATGTTAGGAATTTTGCAGATGCCACCTCAACAGGGCTCAGCCCTAGGCTCCTGCCTGAAGGAGACAGGCTACCAATCTGCTGAGTAAATAACTTGTCTCTTTGTCTGATATACAGAGGAGCTTGAGCTGTGTGGTCCAAGGAGGGACCCCCATTCCAGACCACACACCCCAGCTATACTTTGGTTGCTGGGCTGACTTGTCTGAAAAATTACCATGTTCCCTTAGAAATGTTTCCTTGGTCCCTAGCTTCATTCTGATTGCATCTGCCACTTTCATCTAGTTTTGTGGTTGCATCATTAGCTTTATCAAAAGGTTTACTCTCAGAGAGTTCTTGCAGCCTAAGGCCTCAAGTACTTTAACTTCAAATGCTATGCAAGGCTATTAATCCTAACAATTCTCAACACTTGGAAATACACAGTTTATTATTTCCTTAGGGAATGGAACACCTAGTCCAGTGATGGAAAATATCAGACTATGAATTTTATCCACAACTGACATGATACAAAAGAATTCCCATGGTAGTACTGGAAAATTCACGTGTTCAGATTTCATACTTCCACGCAGTTTCTCAGGAAATCACATATACAGTACTTTTATGAACATGTTATATGGAGTCTGGCTGCCCAGAGGGACAGAGAAGGCCATTCTGTTTCCTGCACAAAAAGTTTTAGTAAAAAAAAAAAAAAATCCTTAAAACTGAAACCTTGAAAAATTTTTGGCTGATGCCAGTAGAGCAACCCTGCTATAAAAAAGGAACCCACAACAATAGATAATATACAGTGAAAGTCTAACTGAAAAAAAAATCCAGAAATAACAAAAATACTGCTTTTTTTACAGAATTTACAAAATGTCATAAGGAAAGCCATACAGGGAAATTATGAGTAGATGTTGAAAGCTTAATGCTAAAGACAGAATAAAGTAAAGATAAGAGGCTTATTCTGTACATACAAATAACATTTAAAGGAACTTTAGATTCATGGTCCTAAGCTAACATTTATGTTTGGATATGCTGGAAAAAAGTGTTGCTACAGAATTCTTTTTTCCTCCTGTCTACAAGTAGCAATAGCAGACAATATAGCATGAAATCATATTAACAATAGATCTTATACCAACAGTGAAGTAGCTGTGCCCCTGCAGCCCGTGGATTTACATGGTGGAGCAAATACCCACCTACTGCCCGTGGAGAATCCCACAGCAGAGCACATGGATGCCTGAAGGAGGCTGTGACCCCATGGAAAGAAGCCCACACTGGAGCAAGTTTGTTGGCAGGACTTGGGACCCCACAGGTGGCCCACGATGGAGCAGTCTATTCCTGAAGGACTGCACTCTGTGGAAGGGACCTGTGCTGGAGCAGTTCGTAAAGAACTGCAGATTGTGGAAGAACTCACAATGGAGAAGTTTATGGAGGACTGTCTCCCATGGCAGGGACCCCACACTGGAGCAGAGAAAGACTGTGAGGAATCCTCCCCCTGAGGAGGAAGGAATGGCAGAAACAACACATGAACTGACCACAGCCTCCATTCCTTGTCCCCTGTCTCACTTGCAGAGAGAATAGAGAAAATCAGGAGTGAAGCTGATCATGGGAAGATGGTAAGGGGAAAGGTGCTTTTTTAGATTTAGTTTCATTTCTCATTAACATGACATTACTCTTATTTGATCAGTAATAAACTTATTTCCTCAAGTTGGGTNAATTATAGCTTCAGCTTATGAAGTTCCGTCCTCCTTGTTCCTATCTTCAGTGCTCCATTGTTTATACCTTTTGGGCCTGAAACTTGTAACAGCTGTCCTTGGTCTCAGGCTGGAAAGGGATTGTTTTGTCTACCTACCTTGTGAAGAGAACTTACTAACACTTAATATGAAGCTCAGAGCTACAAACCTAGGCAGCACAGAATCTGAAAAACTTGAAAGCTAAAACCCAAGGCATCAGCTTCAATAAAGCAAAGAAGGAGAAATGAAACAAACTTCTCTGGGAAAGTTGACTTGTGAAACCATCAACAGACAATCGAAGGAAGGGCTTGAGCAGACCACTGTGGATACACGGTCTGCAGTCCTTTCAGAAGTCTGCAGCTGGACCACCTGTAAGCAATTGTGAGACCAAGCTCTGAAATTTGTGAAATGTTTCAAAAGTGTAGAGAACAAGTGAAACCAATTCAAATATTAGTTCAGAATTCCTGATGTATACATACACATAGATCTGCATATATATATATGCATATATTTATGGTTATGTACGTAATATCAGTATTGATTTATTATTACTTTGGGAGAGGAGACTTTCTAAGACAAATTATAATTTTCATAAATAAAATTTGAAATAGGTCAGAGGGTTGAAGTTTTTTTTCATTTGTTAGTGTCTTAGGAGGACCTTGACTGATTCTCCTTCTGGTTAAAATATTGTCCTTGCCAGGCTACACCAGGCTGAGCTTTCACCACTCTTGCCAAAGCAGTCAGCAGGAGGAGTTGTTCATTCCCCCAACAGACATGGTAGCATCAGGCTTGCTTCTCACTTTTTCAGTGAAATCAGCAAGTCATACTTCTTAACTGGATCAGAGTAACAAAAAATAATTTAAGTGGTTCAATTTGGTTTATTTGGCAAAGTTGGTGGGGTGAGGTGGGAGGCCTCTGCAAGAACAGTTCAGGGTTCAGATGCCTCGTATGGGACACAGCTTGTTCCCCACAGTTCCAAGATGGACCCACTGCTATCCAATGCTGAACCTGTCAGTGACACTGGTGGCAACTCTGTGATAACGTATTTTGAAAAGTGTAACAACCACTCTACAGCAGCTGTGAGAGAGAAGAGTGAGAAAAATATGGAAAAAATAGCCCTACTGACCAATGCCAGTAATGAAGGAGGGGGAGCAGGTGCTTCAGATGCTGGAGCAGAGGGTCCTCTGCAGGCCCTGGAGAAGCACGTAGTGGAGCAGGCTGTCCCTCTGCACCCCATGGATGACCACAGCTGAACACATAACCACACACAGCCCATGGAAGATCTCATAAGGAGCAGCTGGGTGTGCATTTTGAAGAAAGCTGTAGGCAGTAGAAAGGAGGAGGCTCCTGGCAGGAGCAGCTACCTGGGGCGGGAACCCATGCTGGAGCAGTCTGTTCCTAAAGGACAACAGCCCACTGAAAGGACCCACACTAGAGCAGTTTGTGAAGGACATGAAAAGGAAAAACAGCACCAGGATGGAGGACTGGCAGAGGAGCAGTTATGGGACAATGACAATCATCATTCTTCGTGCCCCTGCAGCACTTGGGAGAGAAGAAGGAGGAAGAGTCAGAAATGAAGGGGTGAAGTTGAACCTGAGAAGAAGCCAGAGTGACTAAGGGGAAAGTGTTTTTAGTTTTGTCCTTTTTGTTTTCCCTCTCACCATTGCACTCTATTTTTAATTGACAGTAAATTAATCTTTCCCAAGGTGAGTCTGTTTTGACCATGATGGTAACAGGTGAGTAATCTCCCTGGCTTTATTCCAATCCATGAGCTTTTCCATCTTATTTTCTCATCCTGTTCTGTGAAGGAAAAAAAGTAAGAGAGCTGGGTAGGCATCTGGCAGCAAGCCAAGGTCAACCCACCACAGTGGTAGGACAAGAGGCCCCTATTTTACCCAGTGTATATTTTACAGTAATTTTGGCAACTCAGGGTTGCAATCCACTCCGTTTTATTTTGTTTCTGTAATTAGTACTAACTGCCAGCCAGTGTCTTGGAAGAAATTTGTCCTGGCATGTCCTTGATCATGCAGTACTGACACAGTCCATTCATATTAAACTTATTTTAAACTTACCTGAAAAATTTGCCTCTCAAACACTATCAGAATTCTGTGTAAGCACACAACAGGTAAAGTGAAATAGTATTTTCAATATGTATGACACATAGTCTGAGGAAGAAAACATGACCTTCCCTAATGAACTTTAGGCATGAGCCACTCTTATCCCTACAAATTAATACTGACCCACATCAGTAGACATTTTGTTCCAAAGAGAAGCACACTACAATGTGCTTTAGACATGCTTTTCTTTATTTTCAAAAATGGGTTGAGGTGTCTTCCTTCTGTCAGACAATATTTGGTGTTAAAATGGTTTTGGCAGCTGCAATCATCTTCTTCAGACCTTTTACTTCAGCACATGGCATTCGCATTTTTGGCACATTCCACCCCCACCCCCGATTTATGTGGAGGCTCAGCCTTCAAGAGTTCATCTGCAAATTGAAGATTACCTTTTTCCCCTACTCAGGTACAGAGCAAGCAGAATTGGGAATCTAGGACAAGAACATTAAGTCTCATACACTTTACAACAAAGGTGAATGTTGCTAGGGACGTTTATGGAGAAGATAATAAAAATTTCTGGATTGGAGCAACTCTTTCCTTAGAGAAGGCTAATGCAGTAAGATCATACTCTCTTTATGAAGAAACCTTCAAGCCCTAGGAGGATTCAAAACTGAGGTTAAGATCCTCTGTCTGTCTGAGGATAGATATTGGGATCTTGGATCTTTCTAATGTTAGGTCTGAATTATCAGAAGAAATAGATATTTGGGTTACACTTTCATGACAGAAAAATTAAGACAAGTCATATTTTACAAAGGTTAGTAGAGAAGGTCTTATTACGAAATGCTAGACCACTGTTTGACTTTTCAGAAAAAGGAAACTTTACTTCCTTAAAACTAGTAAAATTACAAGAATTAGCAGTAAGTATGAGGTTTAAAAAAATCTCTACCACTTAAACTTTTTACATAGCATAAAAAAATCTAAGGTATTTAGAAATATTTTGTATACTTTTTGTTTTCCAAGAAAAAGCCTAAAATCCTGGAGGCAGCTGTCAAATTACAAATGAGATACTAATATCAAATTAGAGAAATTGTATCTGTGAGAGAGCTGTCCTCCTTATTCGAAATACATTTAAGCTGTATTCTCCTGCACCATAACTATGTAAGTTTAGCCATGCACAGAAAACTATGTTTGAAACTTTCTCAATGTTGTTTGCATGTACTTGTTCTCACTGGGTTGTTAGTCTTACCTCATCAATCAAACATTCAGGTACAAACTGATTTCATTCAAACCAATCAAAATTCACAGCAAAATCATTTCTATATTTTAAATTTCCCATATTTGTAACTTGCTTTTTGTTTACTTTTGTCTTTATTTTGTCTCTAAGTTCCACTTTTTCTATTGTTTTTTCTGTCAGTAATTCCAAAATTGTGAACAACATAACTTTTTGCTTTTGTTTTACAGTTGCCATACAGTCACATCTGTCACTGGCCTGTCACATGGCAGAAAGTGCAGCTTGTGGACCCTGTCATCTTCATAGTCCAGACTCGAGGTTAGAAGAGTAAAAACCAGGCACAAACCTATTTCATCAATTTTTTTTTTCAGGAACAGCTATCAAAAACTATCCATGAACGGAACTGTAAGTGAAACACAGTCCTTGAAATGTCACAAAGGTGCACTAAAAACATCATGGGTCTCTGCCGGCATGGTCAGCCAAGGATCACAACCTCTGTAATTATGTCAGTGTACAGAGAACTCCATTTTTTACTTGTGCCAAAGTCAGAGAATAACAGACTTCTGAACTTCAGTCCTCTACCTGAAATAATTACACGCAGTAATGACTTTAATGCTTTTTTTTTCTCTCCACAGGAAGTACTTGTTAGACAGTACTTTGTTAGTGCACCAATATATATCAGCTCTAGTTGGTGACTTTGCATCAGACATCTTTGCACCTGTAGCTTTCTAAGTAATTAGGGCAGGGTGAATGGAAAACAGAGCAAACATCTGCCCCTAAAGCTTACCCAATCCATTCTCTTGAGAATACTGGTGTTCAGCTCTACTGCTTGTACTGCGATTGCAATATTGTGATCTTTTGCAGGCGGTTTAGCAAGAGAACAAATACTTAAATTTACATTATGATTTATTTTTCTCATTTACATGGAAGACAAACAAGACACAGCCACTGTCTATAATCATAAATCATTAGTAATTATAAAACATTACTCTTCATGAGGAAAACTAATAGAAAATCTTACCCACTCCCCCAAATTTCTGTCTCCTGCTAGAAACTTCTCTTTCCAGCCTCTACTGGGTTTATGGATAAAAGGCCTTTTTGGCATGTTGCCCCATGAACAATCAGAAGTGAAAAAGAAGTTCAGGCCTGTAAATAATAGACACAGTAGAAAACCATCTTTCCCCCCCACATATGTCAGGAAAAGGGGAAAAAGGGAGAACTGCCAAGCTGGCACGCAGTTACACGCTAATTCTTTACCCAGCATATATATCTGTGTATCTATAGATCTATAGATAAATATATATACACATTAAACATTATCTTGACAATATGATGATGAAAATTTGAGATCTTGCAGTCCATTCCTAAAATAAGCTGTCTGATCCATGTGTATGGATCTGATGTGTGGAGACAATTCCCTCTTCTGCTGGCAGTGTGTTCCAGTAAGAGCCTTGAAAGCTAATCTCATTTTCTCGTTAGCTTCCAGTCTCTTGATCAGTGCAGATGTGGGACCTCTCAGTACAATCTCACCATTGGGATGAGAAATGGCCAGGAGAGTCCATTAAGTGTGCCTCCAGCCGCCAAATCAAGCTGCACGCCAGATAATGCTGATGTGCAAGAATTTTTGAGGAATTCTGTAAGCACTGTTCAAGCTGCTGCAGGCTGCAGTACCTGGGGATTTTTTATGAGGCACACGCTCTCTTTGAACTTTTTATTTCCTTGAAATTTAATTTTCTGTTTTCTTTCAAAGTACTTCGCTAAAATAATAAGGGGCTTGCCCCTAAGCTCCACCTTCATCTTTCACAGCTCTCCACACCCCGTGGACTAAGTTTATCGTCCGACAGATATTTGAAGTGACAAAGCAAACACGAAATCTGAGTCTTCCTCACACTCTGCCTAGACGCGTCTTACTATTCACCGCTGCAAGTTTCATGCATCGCTTCCCAGCCAGGTCTGCTCCCCTTCCACCCCACTCTCCCTTCCGTCTTTCGATGTTCCCTCACAGAGCCCTTCCAAGCCCACAGGCGAGTCTCGGGCTGCGCAGTGCCGCCGCAGGAGCACCGGCCCCGCCGGCTTCCCGCTCACCAAGGCGCAGCTGCTACAGCCACCCCGAGCCCGCCCAGCGCCTTCGCCCCCGGCACACCCGGCCCCCAGTCCCGGGGGGTGCGCGGTCGTTTGGGGCTGGGAACCGCGAGACAGCCCTTCGATCCCATGAGCCGCAGAGGAGTTGATCCTACGTGGGTTCCAACGTTACCGGTACGGCAGGAGGAA
>VXBC01001381.1:291144-357686 GCA_013399945.1 Ploceus nigricollis | reverse complement strand
AAAAATTTATATAAAAATATAAAAAGAAAATATTTTCTCTCCTCAATGATTAGCTAGTCTACCTATAGTGTATACCAGTTACCAGCATAATGCCTTTCCTACAATAATCTGAATTATCTGGGATAATACTCACTTCCTGAGGCCAGAAGAGCCAAAAGTTGCTAAAAAACCTGATGAATACCTTTGCCAATTCTGCCTTTTTTTCTGACATAAACCAAATGCAAGGCAAACATACAAGCTAAAGATTTACAGTCTAGTTGCTGAAAATACTATGTTTACTGAGCAAAATCCTGCTTTCCAATTTTGTTTTCACATTAGAAAACCCACTGCTAGTCTTATTAAAAGAGTTCATTTCATTTTTTTAATAATCCCTCTCAGTTTTGCTTTGGATTTCAGCATAATTTAGAAGTTCTCCCTTTACTCTGGTTCATAAGCTCCCAAAACTGAAAACACCTATCAACATAGAATTCTGTCTCAGAAAAGGTGAAAAAAATGTAGTGCCACAAAAATGTATCCTACCCACTAGTACAAGTGAAGTAACTTTCAGTGTTCGGTTTACTTCATAGCTCCAGACACACCACTTTTTGCAATGTGCAGCATTATTATACATAGGATAATTGTGGTGCTGTTAGAGGATAAAACAAACAGAAACCTCATCTTGGAAAACTGTGATAGAATATTTCAGGAAGTTCACTGATGATTCTTTAGCTCACTGATGAGCTATAACTGTAGGTATGGCTTTAAAATGCTGGCTTCTCCATAGGGCTTAAGAAAATCTCAGAATATTCTCAATGTTGTGCTTGAAGAGGGATCCCAGTAGTCAAAAACTTGACAGCTTCTTCCTTCCGCCTTCCTTCTGGTTTTATAGATTACCTTTCCTGCCAGTGTGTCCTGTTATGAAATACAGCATTGTCACAAGGCAGCAATGGGCAAAAATTTTTATGTGAGCATGAGGAGTGCAGCAACTGCTCTCTTCCTGGAGATTATAGGTCCTACTTTAGAATAATGTGAAAAAAATAGGTGCGTGTTTTACCTTGAAGTAGCCAAAGTGTACAAATTACCTTGAGGAACACCAGGTGGTTCTACCGCATGTTGAACTGGCCAGCATTAGTTTAAAGATTTCATTATTTTTCTTTTGTGATTCATACTTTCAGTGTTAGTAGCCTTAAGGTAAAACCTATCTTTTTGTCCATACCAGGAGTCACAGGCTTCTTGAGGTAGGAACTGGTCACTGAATGACTTTGCCATAACATCTTTCCTTAGTTGAAACTCCTTACTGTTAGCAGAAGATTTACGTGATACAGTAGTATAAGAGAGTACTAGAAAGGCTAGTAAAACTGACTGCTTTTTCAATTTACAATCTACACAGAATCTATGTTCATGTGAGTGTTACTCATTTTTTGAAACAGAAATATTTTAGAGTGTTAGATTCCTAACAATTGAATATAATATCTTCAGATAACCTGGAGGTTTGAATTAATTTTCGTCTTTTTTTTAGCTCTGGAAAAACAGTTGTCTGCTTTTAGCTACTCTCACTATTTAATTTCCATGTAGTGGTGGATGTAGCAGTACTAGTCACTTGTGGAGTTTTGTTTAAAGCTGTCTTCCAAGTTGACAAAGGAATATAAATGTGTTGGGGTTTTTTCTGTAAAAAGGGAGTGTATTTTCCCTTTTTTATTGTTTTCTTGAGCACCTCTGAAGGAGAAGCATCTACTCCTACAGAGAGTTGTCGGTTGCAGACAACTGTGCTGACACGAAACCCTGCTGCATGTGATTTCAGAATTAAGGGTCCCATAAAGGCTTATGGTAAGCCAACCATGCAGCTTATGACCAGTTCTCGTTTTCACTAAGACCCAAGACTCAACATTACCTAACAGAACAAATATGAGTTCTTTGATTGATTTACAGGCGTATCTACTTTCAAGATTGTGCTGCTTGGTGTCATGGAAAGCTGAGTAAATGACTTCTGTGTCTGGCAGATTTTTGCAGATCTCTGCAGTCCATGGAGGCTGTCTTTGTGTTTATGCATGTTTGTGTTTATACAAGCTGCTTACTGCTTTGAAAATCACTTCCTCATCAGAATGAATGTTCTGCATAACTGAATGTGAATGGAAGCATGGTAATTGTAGTAACTACAGGATGTGTGTGCTTTGAAGAATTCCAGATATGTTAGGACTTCCCAACAAATCCATCTTTGTGACCCCACTGGATGGAGAGCTCCCCAGAGGCCGTCTGGTTGGATCTGTTGTTGCACTCCTCCTGGCCCAATGTGTGGGTGCCAGAGATGGGAGTGGGGTTGCTCCTTCCACCAGCAGCACATCGTGGTGCCAGAGCAGTGGTGCAGTGAAGCTGCGGAGGTTGTGCTGTGCCAGTAGCCAGAGGCTGGTGTCCTGGCTGTTCGAGTAGCAGTGCCCTGCTGGCTGTGCACCCTCACAAGCATCCTCATTTGTAGGACCAGCAGCTCCAGTCCAGCCTGTGTGCACAAAACCTCCAGGCCAGCTCTGGTCTCTCTCCAAGCTGTGGTATACTACTGTAAAAGTGTTTTGTTTGGTGGGTTTTTTTTTCCTTTGTTTTGGAGATTTTGGGCGGTTTTTGTTTTGAAGACCTATCTTTCTCTTGGAATTTTGTGTTTGCTAGAAATCAAGCTGAAATTACCTTGGTTTTGTTTAGCCACACCATACAGTTTGCAGACAGTTTGTAGACAGCAATAAAAAAAATTTTTGGCAGGAAAGAGGGAAGTGGGCAGCTAACTCAGCCTTTGTACTAACTCCCCCAACTACCAGCAACTGCCTTCAGTTTCCCCTTTTAATGATGACTGCTTCAGAAATACAGATTGTGACTTGAGGAGAAAGCAGTAAAAAAAGGAAGCGGGTCAGGTATGTAAATTCTGCAACTGAAACTCAGTTGAGAGCGAGAGGAAGGCTGCCAAATGAAGCATTTCCTCCATAGCTTTGCAAACCTTCCTCCACCTCTCCCACAGTGCAAAGTGCTGCCTCTGACAAGGTAATTTTCTAGTGTGCGCACTAAGGCTGTGCAGAGCTAAAGCTTTAGTGATGTTAAAAGCTTAACTGAATGCAATCTGAAACTATATTAATGAGTGTTCTGGGCTCAGTAAGTGTATTGGGTGTATTATTAGATGAAAGGCAACAAATCTTACCCTGTAAAGATCAGCTTTTTTGAATTGCATATGGTCAGATTTTAGGACTTTGAAATTGTGAGCATAAATAAATAGTAACTTACTGTTAAAATTGGTCTGAGGAAGCAGTATGCCAGTGAGAGAAATTTACAGGGGAAAAAAAATTGACATAAAGATAAGAGCCATGTTAGTGTGTAAATGTTTGCAGATTTCTCGTTTTGGTATCATGAAAATGCCGGGTCTGATTATTCTGAGCTCTGAACAATAGAGGAATTGCACCCAGCTGGATATATATGGTCTTTCTGAATGGGATTCTTTATCCTACACTCGGCTAAGTTTTATTCTAAAATGGGAGCAGGAAAGACTTCTTAGCAGGCTTTATTCTTTGAAAATTTTAGAAAGTGAAGACTGCCATGGTCACTCAATTAAGATTGTCTCCCTCCACTGGAACAGTGACGGGTTGGTAATCTTGAGTGTGTGTTATTTCTCAATGCTAGTGCTCCTATAAAAACGAAGAATAGGATAAAATAATAGTGCTAACAGCCTAAAGAAAGGATTCCAATGTCTATCAGCTAAAGTATTACAAATGTAAGTGTATTTGAAGTACACTTTAAGTTCTAGAAATGCCTTAATTTTTAAGTTGGTAGGCAGAATACAGTAATTGAAGGTTAAGCAGTATCACAGGCTTCATCCTATGAAAATATATACCCAGTGGACACTATCACGTACTTAGTCTCCTTCCTTTGTTAATTTAATATGTGATGAATATTATTTTTGGAGGATTAGAGCTACTAGTGAAAACAAGCAGGATATAAAGTACAAAAGTGTGTGATAAGTTACAAAGCATGTTAAAACATGTTCTAAATTATGTCACTGGGTTCGATGTCACATTGCAAATTGAAAGACAGAATTCTGGAATTTTCTTTTTAAAAATTTTTTTAATTCAAAGTGTAAGACCTCATTCTTAAAATTTCCCTCTGTGTGCTTTCCACTGTAATTGTATGCTAGCTCACTGGGCTACTTTCCTTAAGTTTTAAGTTTTAAATTTTCTTCCAGTTGGACTTCACTGTACACGAAAAATATACTGTGAACAAATGTCTGCTTTCCTTAAAATAAATTAGAAATGCAGGATAAAATATTTGCCATTGTAATTCTGAAAACAAAGTACACTTCAGTGTAAATAAAACATTTATGTGATGCTGTTAGTGACAAATTTGTGTCTAGTTTGTGGTCTCTGCCTGCTGTTGGCTTGAAATACAAAATATTTGACTATAATACTTCCTGATTCTCATAGCTGTGCTAGACATTTGTGCAGTGTTCCACACCTTCCTCCCACCTTCTGCTTCCCCCAGTCAGTTTGCAGTTTCATGGGCAAAGTGGTGGACCCAACGCGTAGTGCTTCCCAGGCAGCATTACTAAGGAAAAACTCTGTGATGCCATGCCTCAGTTTCTTAAATGCACCTGTTCTAAGATCTGCAAGTAGCAGCTTAAGAGCCACAGTTTAGGAATTAAAATGATCCTGGGGTAGCTTAAAGAAAATAGGGGGGAAAAGGAAGTTGTTACACTGAACAACCTATGGCAAAACACAGCAGTGTACACAATACACATTTATTTTTCTTAAACAGAGTTTCTTACCAGTTTTTCTGAGTAGCTGTTATTCTTAGAGCTATTAAAAAGTTATTCTGAGGCACTATCTTTTTTCTTGAAAGTAGTACAAATGTAAGAAGCCTTGTGTCTCTCAAATACTTTATATTTCATAAACTTAAAGATTCACATTTTGGAAGACATTTTCTGTAAACTGTGTGAGCTTTTGCAGTTAGAGGCTGGTTTGGAATTCAAACCTGCACTAAATTACTAGGCAGTGAATTTGTGATTAGAAGTGGCATTTGAGTAGCAATGTAAGTTATTTAAGGATATCCTGTTCTTGATCAATTTACCTGCATGAGATAGTACTTAAAAAAAAAAGACACACAGTTCTGCAATACCATTTTAGAGTGCAGTTTTCTCAACAGCTACAGCTGTAGCTGCTGCACAACTGGAGTGATTCTGTTCACAGAGTACTGAAACAGAAAAAAAGGTGCTTAAAGAGTAACAGAACTAACAAAAATTATCTAGTGCTTGTGCAGTAAAGTAGAAAATGAAATTGGCTAGAAATCTTGTGGCAATCCAGCATTGCAGCATTTCTCCACGTAAAAGTAATTGCTGAATAATAAAAACAAGTGTGTTTAAATGATGGTAATGCAACTCTGCTGTGCACTTAGATTAGTGCACTTGCAGGGACTTGATGTAAATCAGCTTGAGATAGAGGTCGTAAGTTATTGCCTCTTATCTTATAAACCTATTTCAGCAATTGAGTAACAGTTTTTCTCACAACTCTGAAAATTGAGGTGCCCTGTTGTAATGACTTTTTTTTCTCGCCCTTCTCATCAGCTCTTCCCTGGTGGTATTTCTAAACTCACATGAAGGATGCTGAAGAGACTGTCTCACATAAAGATCTTGAAAGGCTGCAGGAACTTCTTTGCCAGTGAGAACTAATGCATGACTGCCATCCAAGAAGCAAGTGGTAAGTTTTAATGATAAAGAAATCTGTGTCAACCCTGAAGTGGGTATTAAACATTCTTGTCAACTCTAAAAGCATGAATTAACAGGAAATACTTGCCTCTCAGTAGTGTATCTGACTTCAATTTTGTTTTAGATGCAGCTGAATCACCTCTATTTTCTTACTGAACTTCGGTTTGTAGTGTTAGTACTGTGGAAGTTTCATGAAAACTGTATGCTTCTCACAGTATTTTTCAATAAAAAATTTATTCATTAATTTTTAATTTTCAGCAGAATCTTTTTGGCTGAACTATTCAGCTTTTTACTGTCACTAAATAAGAATGTAATTATTAATCACTAATTTTTTAAAGAAACCTTTGAGTCTAAGAATGACTATCATATTCCATTTTGTTTTAGGATTTTTCCTTCCATTTCCCTGAAAAATTTGCCAAAATCCTGAGAAACAAAATTTTTTTTTTGAAGTTGTTGAAGCTCTTATGAATAGAGAAGAGGATATTTTTTTTTAGCCCTGCAAAGCTACCTGGTATTTGAAATGCTGAAGAGGAAATTACGGTTTTGCCACAACTCGCGCTTCAGGCTTTTCTTGGGTCTAACTCTCATTTTAGTAATAATTTCAGTTTTGAAAGTTAACCAGAAAGAAGACTTCCTAAATCGGAGACATCTGGAGCTAACAAAAGAAGATCCTATTAGCAATGTTAACTGCACCAAGATTATTGAGGGGGATATAGAAGAAATACAAAAGGTACAGCTTGAGGCATTATCAGTGTCATTTAAGAAACGTCCCAGACTAACCACAGATGATTATATTAACATGACTGCAGACTGTGCCTCCTTCACCAAGACTAGGAAATACATTATGGAACCTCTCAGTAACGAAGAAGCAGAATTTCCAATTGCTTACTCAATAGTGGTTTATCACAAAATTGAGATGCTTGATAGACTTCTAAGATCAATCTACGCCCCACAGAATTTTTACTGCATTCATGTAGACAAAAAGTCTCCAGAATCCTTTTTTGCTGCTGTGAAGGGAATAGTCTCATGTTTTGATAATGTCTTTATTTCCAGCCAGTTAGAGAGTGTGGTATATGCTTCATGGAGCAGAGTGCAGGCAGACATTAACTGCATGAAAGATCTCTACAGAAGAAGTTCAAACTGGAAATACCTAATAAACCTATGTGGTATGGACTTTCCTATAAAGACCAACCAGGAAATAGTAGAGAAATTAAAAGCCCTTAAGGGTGAAAACAGCTTGGAAACAGAAAAAATGCCTGTTTATAAAGAAGTAAGGTGGAAGAAACACCATGAGATTATTGATGGTAAAATAAAGAACACAGGCATAGACAAACAACTACCACCTCTCAGTACTCCAGTTTTTTCTGGCAGTGCCTATTTTGTAGTTAGCAGGAGCTTTGTAGAATATGTACTAGAAAACAGGAAAATACTTAAGTTCATTGAGTGGGCGAAAGATACGTACAGCCCAGATGAGTACCTGTGGGCAACAATTCAGAGAATCCCTGAAGTCCCGGGCGCGTTTTCTTCCAGTGACAAGTACGACGTTTCTGACATGAATGCACTGGCCAGGTTTGTCAAATGGCAGTACCTTGAAGGTGATGTGTCCAAAGGTGCACCCTACCCACCATGCAGTGGAGTTCACGTTCGCTCTGTCTGTGTTTTTGGAGTAGGAGACTTGAACTGGATGCTACGAAACCACCACTTATTTGCTAATAAGTTTGACACTGATGTCGACCCTTTTGCAGTAAAATGCTTGGAAGAGTATTTGCGGCACAAAGCTCTGTATCTGCAAAAGAACTGAAATGTGTGCTCCTGTTAGAAAACATAGGTACAAATATTCTACTGTGACGTACTTCAACATGTTACAGCAATCGTGGTGATGCTGATAATGGGTATAATGACTCTCACCATGTTGGTGTGGTGGTGCTCATGCCCTGCCTTGTCCACAGACAAGGGGGAGAAAAGACATGTTTCAAGTATGCCTTGTGGCACACTGAGGTTTGGAGCTTTAGGTGCAAAATCAGACAGTTTTTGGAAAGCCAACTATTTGGAATATTTATTGTCTAGAAGGTATAATTAATGGACTTCCTTTGGCTAAACTGTTTTAAGGCACAGAAAATGCATGTTGTTCATGTTTATTCTCAATTTTTTTTTCCCATGAATGTAATGCTAGCTGGAAGAGAAAGATGATGGGGTGGGGTACAAAGCAGCTGGACTGCACTTCATACTGAATACTAAAAGATCTCAGGAATATAACATTAGAAATTATCTAAAAGCTATGCAAAAGGGGATATGCAAAGTCAGCTGTTACCATTTTACTTAGATCTGTTTGCTGCAGTTCTGTTACATGTAATTCTAATCCTCCTGAAAATTTTGTCTTCAGCATGGAGTATTAAAGAATTCAAATCTTTTGTATTCTTAAAGCACCCTGATATTGTGATATAAAGTTTATACACTAGTTTGTAATTACATCTTCTCAGGGAAACTTCAGTTTATGCCTGATGAGATTTATACTGGTAATTTTACATTTCTTACTGTATGGGGAGTTTTGCTTTTGTATCCAAAATTGCTGAAGTTTCTCAAAACTTAAAGAACTGCAGTAGTGTCTAAATATTACTGATGGCACTGCTGGTTTCTGCTTTCTGTCAAGCTCAACTTGCATTCCGGATTATTTTAACACTAAGTATGGAAAAAATAAAATTATTTTTTTAAATGATACTGTCTCTTCCTACAATTGAAGTCCCCTCTGAAAATACCACAAATAATTCCTAATGATGAAGGCCAAAGATATTTTTGCTATAGTTTTCCATACATGACTGAAGCTGCAGCTTATATAAGCCCTACCTTACCTCCATATGGTCATTTGTTCATGTGTCTGTGCTTGTTTAGGTTTAACTTCTTCATCTGATTTTAATTCCAGTTAGGCCATTGCTTAGTTTAGCTGCTGCAGTGTGGCACAGAAGCTTGGGGATGAAAGAAGAGGACACTGTGAGGGATGATATGATTTCTGTCCGTATCAGTGCAGGTTTGTCATGCATAGTTACTGCCAGCTGTCTCATTCCTGAGGTGGCAGTGGAATTCATTACAAGTATTAGCAAATGGCAAAACAGACTAAATTTTTTTATTTGTGAACTGTTGCTGTAATTGCAGCATGTGTTTCTTACAAAGGCAGTTTGTTCTGAAGTTTCTCCTACTTAGACATTAACATAAAGGACTGCTTACTGTTGATCATGCAAACAGCTAGGTAGGCAAGCCAGTTTAATCTGAAGTGGAGCCTGGTTTTGCCAACCTCTGCCTTCAGAACCACCTGGAAGTTGTTCAGAGAGTCTTCAGAGACTTTCACATTAACAGGTAATTAAAGCCTGTGAGTGAAGTCAGTTGAGGGAAATACCCTGTCTTCCCCACCCTCTGACTTTTCTACAAGAATGCTCTTGTAGACAGTTTTGCTTTACCACCTTTGCACAAGCTACAACAAACTTCACTGCATATAGTACTGGGAATTTCCAGAAAGTCATTTTTAGCAGAAAGCAGTTTTTAAGAATTTGCACCTAAAGACAATCTACATGAATATCTTCTATGATACCAGAACTGCTAGTTCAAAAAGACTGAAAAAGTGATGGTAAATAATAAAATACTCTGTGCAGATGGACTGCTGACTCAGTTGCTTGAAATCTACTTGTCAGTTAGAGCATCTTTACCCTGCCTCTTTCAGCCTGCTTTGTACTGAGTCATTTGTGTAATACCCGTCTGTATTTCTGTTGTTAACAGTACTACTACTATGGGTAGCAAAGATGCTGCTTGATTAGATGCTTCAAATATTACTGTTTAGATGGAGTCAAGAGACATCCTGTGTATGCTCACTGTATCTTATGTACAGTAGGGAAAGTAAGAGAGCATAGTTGTTTAGGATACATTTGCCATAAGATAAGGAGAATTTCTTCTGGGAAAAGTGAACTACAAAAAAACCCTCTAAAACTTACTAGAGAACAGTCACCCTGCTCTGTTAGAAATTAAATGCCCAAGTCACATACCCAGCTCACACCAGCCTTCACACCGTGATCCTATCATCCTGTGGGCACCTAGGAAGGAAACTGATTTGCATTCTGCCTACTGAAGAACCCTATTTTTTTTCTTTTCTTTCTTTCTTTTTATTTTTTTCTGTGGTTTAAAGATTCAGTTTCTCAGTTCAATTTCTCAGTTCAGCTGACCACCATTGCTGGGAAGCAATGAGTAGCCACTGAAATCGTTGCTGAATGTATGCTACTTAAAGTCCTGTAACATCATTTAATTTTCCATAGCAGAGCTTTCTGAAAGAGCATTGAAGACACTGCTCTAGTTCAGTCCCCACTTAACACATAAGCATTTTGAATGGCATTAATAATAATAATAACAAAATTTACTTGGTTTACTGATGATAACTGTGGTAACAAAGTATCCTGTAACACTAAGGATCACCAGGCTGAAAGCCTTTAGGATCAAAGGGTGATTTGATCCCAGAAACCTAATACTTGTGCTTTTATCTCTTGCCTGCCTGAGGTTTGGTTTGACAAGGGAGCATGTGTTTGGCTCTTGCTCCTTCCTATCAAGCACAAGAAAAAATTACAGAAAACCTACAACACTGCAGCTATAATCAAAGTCACCAGTCAGATCACTATTACTTGGTGCATTTTCAAGCAGTCTGACAATTAAAAATTGACCTAGGTCATAACATGAATGCAGTACAAGATAAAAATGAAAGAAGAGGTCATCTGCTTCAACATACATGTACTATGCTGATCAGGAGGATTGAATCCCTCCAGATTCAGCACTCTTGCCAGTTCTGAATTGCTGCAGCAGTCATTAAAAGTAATAAACATGATTTAATATAACTTCTGCCACAATACTTCACTTTTTAAATTTCTATCTTTTTTTATTGAAACTGGTAGTGGTGGTTTTCTTTTAGTCATGGAGTAACTAGAAGAGCTAATATTGTAGGGAGTACCTCTTCAGTCAACTTAAATAAGGAAAATTTTAGGCTTCCAAATTCCAGCTAGCAATACCATTCATTGTTAGCTTAATGTTTCAGTAATCTAGGTAAGTTTTCAAATTATCTTCTTTTCAATGGATCAATTTAGTGCATTTTAATGCCCTAGACTACAGTGTGATAAATTAACAGTAACCTGCTTTTTGACAGACAACAGCCTTCCAGGTGCCTTAACAGGCATGAAAAGCAATAGTCTTTAGATTATGGGTATTTTTTTAAATCAAGCCAGCAGACTTTTTACAGATATACTTACTCAGTTTTTAAGAATCTAACTAATCTGATCTTTTAAGTTATTTCAAGATGTTACTATATCTTTCTGGAATATGTATCCTAATTCTTCTGTTCTATAGCTGAAATGAGTTGGTTTTGCATACATTCTTTGCATACAGATAATAGTTTGGATTTTTTTTCTTCTTGGCTCCCCCTTCCTCCCCCCCATCCTTTTTTTTTTAACCTGTCTTTTTTTTTTTACCCCCTCCCCTTTTCTGGATCTGACAGTTCTTCATACAGATGTCTGTGCTTGCATCATTGTCTGCCTTATTTGCCATTTCTTACGTACAGTATCTTCAGAGTGGGAAATATTCTGTTCAGTGCCCTCTTTTAAATACTGTGCCTCTCAAACTGAGCTTCGCTGTTGGAGTCTTAAACATGGTTGCATTCTTCTAGGATCTGCCAGTATTTGTTTTATTTTTTCCTTTTTTTATATCTATAATAGAGCTTGACAAGAAAAAGCTAAGAACACAACCAAATCATTGAAGTAAAACAGTATATTTTAAAATGTTTTTTTAAAAAAACCTGAAGTTTTCAAAGTTTCCTAAGAAAATGACTAAGTTGTGTAAAAGATGAAAAAATTCTGCTAAGAACATGTCAGGATGGGCCTTGAGCAGATGCCACCTTTTAAAATCCATGTCACCTACTCCAAGACAGGATGCTGGAACTTCTTCTGACAGATACAGATCTAGCACATTTAAAAAAAAAGTATTTCCTTTGGACTTGGAAACATAGCCTTCTGGGACATCTAGCCAAATACAACTAACGGTGTTTTATTCTGTACCATGAAAACATTAATCTTGCATATCTTAATTTTTTTTTTATTTTTCAGGGACATGATCCCCTTAATTCTCTCATTTAAACAAGTAATATTTCAGTAATCTTTTAGCAGAAAATGTTTAATTACTAAAATCGTCAGTATCTTTGATGAAGTTAGTTTGTCTACAATCAAAACCTTTTATCACTTTTCCTTTCAGCCAACTTGCCTTTGGTACACGTGGGGGTGGGGAGCAGAAATGGTCATAAGGATCAAAGTGTAATTTACTGACTGGTGTGTGATAGGGAAAGGGAAAATTGTGGCTTAGCATCAGCAGTTATGAGTGAGTATATTTTGGCAAGAGCTGTGTGAGTTGCAGTAGTGATGCTGGAAATAGAGATTCCCCAGTGTTGATGTGAAATCATGTTAGTACGGAAAATGTACTGGAAGAGTGCACATGACATGTCTGTAGGTAATGCTCATAATCTCATTTAACAACAGACTGTTGTTAATTAAACATGTTGCTTTCACCAGGGAGTTAAATCTTGATCACCCCTTTGAACCACTAGATTATTAGGATAATTTTGTAATACCTCATCTACAAGCAGGAGTTGAAGTGCTGTTGACCTTAATTTTGAGTTAGTCCAAGCCACCCTTTAAACCTTCTCAAGTTCTGCAAAAATAGCAAAACTGTTTTTAACAACATACCAAGCAGTGATGTTACGCACTTGGCATGTCTTTGCTGGGCATGCAGAACAAGGAAGTGCTCTTAAGAGTTCATGTATGATAAGCCTTGTAAGCCTTGCATCCTGGCACATTCAATTCCTGTTGCTACAGGGGCCCCCAAGAGCAGAGGGGATTTGCTTTTACACTGGAGCAAACCCAGGTGAACCTAAATTGCAGCAGTGAGACCAAACGCATTTATTCTTTCTGCTGTGCCTGTGGCACTGTAGCAGCTGCTGCCTGTGAGATATATAAATCCTCAACAATGAGACAGCAATGAGAGAGCAATGAAAAAATAAATATCCAGACTACACAATTAATTTGTATCTTCTTCAAGCACTTCTAATAGAAGGAAAATACAAGTACCACACATACTCTTCCCTCCCTCTCTTCTTCCTCCCTTCACACTAAATTTAATTCAAATAGATGCTATTCCAGGAAACCCTGCAAACAAAATATTTCACTGAGATAATGTCCCTGCTCCCTAGTGCAACAGACCTTTGGAGAGCTCTTGTTCTCTTCAAATGACTAAAATCAGAAGGGCCAAAGAGAAACTTCACTTTGTTTTCACAGCAATTACTCAAAGCATTTTCCTTTGCTGGTTTTTAAACATTTCTGCCTGCTTGTGTAATTAAGGGCACAGAGAAAGAGGTCTGTTCCTCCAGTATCAGTATCTCCAGTCTCATGGGCTTTCTCCTTCCTTAAAACACAAGACTTCTCCCACCCTTGCCTCCTTGGTTCAGAGTTTCCTACCTTCTTTTCTCCTCCTACCATGATCTGTGAAGAGAAGGCACATATGAAAGAAACACGTAAGAGACCTTCTAAACATTAGTGGCCAAGGTACAAAGTGACGTTTCAGAGAAACTACTTTCAGATGAATTAGATCTAGCATGTGAGGTGTGACTCTGTTTTCAACTTGATAGCTATTTTTTAGCTTAATTTTTTAGTAAATTTAGCATCTCAAACCCTCTTGAGAAAAATTGCTTTTGCATATCTGCCTTTTATTTGGCAAACTACATTCTGCTAGGGTTTCATTTTTGAAATCACATTGTTTTTACCTATTAAAGTATCAAAATCTGCAGTCAATATAGAGGACTTGATCTTTGAAGGTTGAATTTTTACTAGGAGCCTGAAGAATCTTCGGAAAATTCTAAATCTGCCAGACTAGCAGTGCAGCCATGTAATTCATTTACTTCAGTTAATTTGGATGAAACTATGAGAACACAAACCTATTTCCATCAACTGAGCGTCTTTCTAGCATTAAAACAGTCATATATGGAAAATTTTTAAATGTGGGAAAATTGTCCACAAGGGTACTTTCACCGTCCTAAGATGAATGACACAGACTGGAACAGTCTCTCAAAAAATTGGAAGTATGCTAAGAGCAGAAAACATTGAAAAGAAAGTGACAGTCACAGCAGAACAGAACGACAATGAAAAATCAGAAAACTTCACATAGCTCTTTCTGAGCTGCTACAGTCACCAGGTGCTTTACAGCCAGTGGAGGTTAAGCAGATTTGAACCAGCTGCTCGAGGGAGGGCAGTGGTTTAGTGATGGATGATGAGGTACTTGGTGGTTTTCAAGTGAGCTGTCAACCTACCCGTGCCTGTGAGCCCAGCTGGTCTGCACCCAAGGGTGCTGAGGATGCTATCTGGTATCCTCAAAAGGCTGTTCTCCTTCAGCTCTGATGAATCACAGTGACTGGAGAAGGCCCCAAATGGCCACGGTATAACAAACGTTGTACCCATCTAAAGGAAGGGCAAATGGAACAATCTGAGGAACCACATGCTGATTGTCTCATTTTCAGCCCCTGTGGAAAGCATCTGTGAAGCAAGTACCCTTAGAAGTACAAGCACACAAGGCAGAAGATGGAGACTGGCTAAGTGATGCCTGGTCTGATGGATGGTCAGGGTTTGTGGATGAGGCGAGAGCAGTAGATGATGCTGGCCTGGTTGTACGTGAGTAAGACTTCAGCAGACACTGTGAGGAAAGGCAGCAAGCTGGACTGGAGGAGGGCAGCTCTGCCTACAGGGAGGTTACCAGGGGCTAGGATTTTTTGACAATAGTTGCCACAAGTAGAAACAGGAGAGTTTTCAGCTAGAGAAAGCAGGCCTCAGGAATTTCCATGGCAGGGTAACTAAATACTGGGACAGGCTACCTGGAGAGGCTGTAACATCTCTGTCCTTCATGGACTTCAAACCCCAATAACACAAAGCCCTGAGCAATCATGTCTGACCCCACAGCTAAGCCTGTTTTGGGCAGGGGGTTGAGTTTAGAGACCCCCTCCACATCATTCCATATAACTGTTTTCCTATATTCTTCCAGTAGTTATACAGTTACAAAACCAGTCTAGAGAAGTAAGAGCTGAAGAAAAATATTTCCAGAGTCAGATAACCCATTACTTAGAAACCGAATGTTTTAAATAATATGTAATACCAGAGGTTTGCTGTAACTCATTTTCCCATGTTGCACATATCCACTTTGTCACCCCACATAGTCCTGGCATATTGGTTTTCACCTGTTGTCTTATTTTTAACTCAGTATTCCTTTCACAAGAATACTGCCCTATCTGTCTGGATTAAATTTGGTCAAATGATTGCTTACGTGAATGAGAGTTTCACTCTGAGAGGGCCGGGGTGCTTGCTACATGTAATGTGATGGTATCTCCCCATTACTGGCAGTCACATTTCAAAGGCTCACATAGCCCAGATGAAGCTGGGAATAGCAGGGGGTTTTCGGAACAATGAAAGACTTAGCACTTTCTGGTTCTGTTGTGACCATCTTCTGGCTTTGCTCACACCACCAAATGAAGTCAGAAACCAATCCATTTGTGAGATACAAAAATGCGATGATAGGAAATATTTCCTCAGTTTTTCTTGGAGTGCAGTTAGAAGGAAAATGAGTCTTCACTTGCACAAATCTCACTTTGAACATGAAGAAGAATCTGCACAAGCAAGTCAATCTTCTATAAATGTCTCTAAGAAGGTATTTGGCTTTTGGCTATTTAATATTGTTTAGTAGCTGATGATGAATAATGATGATCATGATGAAGTTGCTACTTCATCAAAGTAGCTGTGATAATGAACTGTAGGAAAGCAATTCTGTTTTGTGTAATTATTTTCATGTGTAGTCCATCTTGCTCCAGAAGAACTGTATATCTGGACTTGTATGGTACTTTTATAAACAACTGTAAGAAAGGTTAGATACTTGCTTGATTGTGTAGTTTGCCATCTCTTTGGACAGAAGCTGATACGTAAAATAGTTTAGACTGAGAAACCACATTATAGAGACCTTTGATGGGAACTTACTATCTGATACATAGTCTAACAATCCCAAGGAAAATCTTGTCTTAAAGTCTGTACATCCGAATATATCAGCAGTGGTATTATTATTTATATAAAGGCATTGGGGTTATAGTAGTATAAATGGCTTTTGGCAGAAGGCAGTATTTGGTTAATGTTTGTTAAGTGCTACTCTCTTTAACTGCTGGGTAAAAAAAGGAAAAATAATTCTACCAAAATTATTTCAGTTTCTGCTGAGTGCTCTGTGTCATTTGTTGGCAAAGGTAATGGAAGGAAAAATATCAGCAACAAAAAGTGACCATGCAATGGGTTTTAACATTAACAGCATTGGCTCAAATTTTCTTTCCCATATTTGGTACTGCCAAAACTGTAGGAAAGGACTATGATACAATTCATATTTCATGCTGCTAGCCTAGGCCAATTCTTAAAAAGAAATGAAAGCACCTAATGTGGTACACTGAATAGTATGTTCAAAATTACATCCATGCCCCACCACACCTCAAGTTAGAGACATCTTGTTTCCATCATCATCTAATCTTTGATCCTTCACATGTGCATTTACACATCTTCCATCTGGCTCAGCCCATACTGCACAGCCTAGGAACTGATTAGTTTTAAAGTCTGCACAAAGACATATGCTGTAAGTACACTCAGAAGGCTTTCCTTTTCTTCCCCTCCCTGTGTGAGAACAGCACACACACTCATTTTTTGAAAGAAGGGGAAATACATGTCGCTGTCTACACAAGAATTTTATCTCTTCTCTGAAGAAGTCAGTTCTATAATTCTAAGTGGGTTAAAGACAAACTCTTCTCCATACTCTCCACTGCCTTGGCCAGTCCCATGCAGTTGTTAATTTCCTGGGCTGGCTGTTCATGAGGTTTATGTAGCTTTGTGCATAATCTCAGATAGGGAATCAGGCACATAATGCCAACATCCCTTTGGGAAAACATTTTAAATGCAGCCCAGTGTGTACATCTTCACTGATGTTTGCAGATCTCTGTGCAGATACTGCACGTTATTTACACTTTGTAACTGCTGAGGAGGAAGTGTCACTGTGCTTGTCTGATACCACATTCCTTTTATCATTCTCTGAGGTTGTGGTACAAACCAGTCAATATCAGAGGCCCACTGCTAAGCTGGAAGGGTGGCTCAGAGTGATGGCAAGTCTCAAGAACTGACATCTGAAGAATGCCAGGCAGGAGAAGTCAAGAAAACACAACAAAGCAATGCAAGTTACAGGAGCCTGGACCCTGCATAGTTTCAGAAAGGAAAGTTTATCAACCTCAAAAGGATTATGCAAATAAACCTCAGCTGGAGAAAAAAAACAACCTTCACTACCCTGCCTTTTAAACATCTCTAGTTACCAGATAGAAGATTCTCTATCTTTATTTTTAAAATGGCAAAATAAAAATGGTAGAATAAATTTTCAGACTTGGTGTTATATTAAAATCTGCAAAAAAAGGATTAGGCTGTTGGATAAAACACTCTCAAATAACACTTAAGTATATGTCAAGAGGCCCTTGGCACTTTTCCTCACAGAACTGATTCCAGTGCTGCAGTTCAATACGCAGATCCTGGTTTCAGAGCTGCTCAGTCCACATTATCACATTATTTCTGCCATAAGGGAGTCCAGCTGCTGGGCAGATTTGGGACTCTGCTGCAATCTAATTCCTGTGGCTCTACAGTGTATTTTATGAAAGTTCACACAGTACATTTTTTGTTAGACAGAGAACATCAGCAGAGGCTTGCAAAACACAGTGACTTCTAGGGAAATTATCTACATTAACTTAGAGACCAAAAATGTCTTAAAAATAAGCTGTGAAAAGCAGAACAAGTGACAAGACTCTGCTTAGCACAAGCACTTGCTTTTTTCCACATTGCAGGGAGATGGTAAGAAGAGACAGAGGATTCAGTGTTAAATGTGAAGTAGTGAAGTGGCTAGGGAAGCCCATGAAAACCTTGGGAACAATATATATACAATAGTATAGAAAAGAAAATGGCACAGATTCGTTCAGTTTTTCTGGAGTCCTGGCAGTGGACACACACTGAGTGGACACATAGTGTGGGGAAAAAGAAGAAAAAAAAATCCTCAGTATGACTTTTTACTGGAGTTAAATATTAACTTGTCCAGAGGAAGTAAAAGGCAGAAAAATAGCACAGGGTTATTGATTTCAGTGTAACTTTATCCAAGTGCCCGACTGTGGCCAGTGTAATGTAAACAAATGGGAAGACAGACCACTTCCTCCAAAGAAACTACATCAAAAAAATCACAGGGCACTGCACTAAAAGGCAAGGGAGACAAAGAATATATTTTGTTATATAATGAGAAAAACAGAATGAGAAAATAATGTATAATAAAATCATAAATAGATTGGAACTAGAAAAATAGCAGAAACCCCAACAACCCCAAAACAGGAAAACAGGAAGGCTGACAAAAGGAGGAATAGAAAAAACTAGTAAGAGGTAATGATAGTAAAATGGTAGGGTAGGGTGGAAGAAACTGTTCCAATGAAGTTTTGACATTTTAAGAAGTTGTCCATTCTGTCTGTACCCATCCTGTCCATCACAGCAGTGGTGAAGCATAGTAAATTACTTAATATTGTACTTGTGGGAAACTGCAAGTTTTGACTGGGAGACCACTGCACATTTAGGAGGCAGTGATCCACACCCCAGCTCTGCTGGGCAGGTGCTGCGTGCCAGGCTGGTGGTCAGGCTGTGCTGAGCCACACTGTGCCATGTCACACCGTGCTACACACCTTCCTCCAGCACAGCCTTTGCGTGGTGCTGGAGAAGCCTGTGGGCAGCCCCTACTCAGCACTGTTGGTAAAGCCCTGTCTTTTAACAGGGCACAAGAAATTCTGTGGAGAATGCCTTTATTTTTTGACAGTAGAAATTATGAATAGAGTTGCTTTCTTGTTAGGATATCCTGCAACAGCTTGAATGACTGTCAGAGGTGACTTGCTTGCTCTCTCTGTCATAAATAGGGTCTGTGGAGTGTCTTGCTAAGAAATACCATTTTGAATGATACCTTACAAGATCTGAGTGTTTTTTCTTATGGGGATGGCAACAGACCCGCACCTCCAAGGCAAAACCAGAAGCTCTAAATGAAAATCACTCTAAGGAACTAAAATCAGCACATAGTTAAAAAACTAAAATATAATAAACCTAAAATCTTTCCACTAACCTCCCCAGAATAACTAACACAACCTCCTCTCACCAGCAAAGTAGTATGTATGCATTCAGTATAAATGACATCAGGCAGTGTAAAAAGATTTGGCAGTAAATCAAAATAAAATCTTTTTTACAGGCACCAGGGGCTTCTCCTCCCTGGAAAGTTAAATTTCTAGCTTACCTAAAATGGAACAACTATTTGGGAAAATCTTTCCTTGTGGAAAATTAATTCAATGTAATAATGCCTTTATACTTTTTAGAATCTAATTCTGAAACAAGCCCATCCACACTGACTTCTACTAAACAAACTAGTCTGAGATAGCTTAACAAAGAGATTAGTGTAGATCAGGATGCTCATTTCCATCTGAAAGTTGAAAGAACAGGAAGTTAAGCATCACACATCAATCATCTGAAACAATGACAAATCTCTTGCACAAAGTCCTATCCTAGTGTTTTCTCACAAATCATCCATTAGCTTGTCTAAACCATAACAGGAAGTCCACAGGTAGCACTCACCTGGTGTGTTCTTTAGGCCTAAAAGTAAAATAAATTGAATTTTTGGGTTTACTACTACCAGGCAGCTAAGAACACTTTTCTTCATTTGGGAGAACATGCCCTGTTTACTACAGCACTTTATGAGATACTGTAATCCAGACATTTTTGTCATGAGACATACAGTCACTATAACTAGTATTAGAATATATTCCAGATACTTCACATGCAGTAAATGGAGAGCAAACTACATTATATGCTTATACTGTAAGAAAACAATTTTATCCTCTGTAACCTCAGCACNTGCCAGGCTGGTGGTCAGGCTGTGCTGAGCCACACTGTGCCATGTCACACCGTGCTACACACCTTCCTCCAGCACAGCCTTTGCGTGGTGCTGGAGAAGCCTGTGGGCAGCCCCTACTCAGCACTGTTGGTAAAGCCCTGTCTTTTAACAGGGCACAAGAAATTCTGTGGAGAATGCCTTTATTTTTTGACAGTAGAAATTATGAATAGAGTTGCTTTCTTGTTAGGATATCCTGCAACAGCTTGAATGACTGTCAGAGGTGACTTGCTTGCTCTCTCTGTCATAAATAGGGTCTGTGGAGTGTCTTGCTAAGAAATACCATTTTGAATGATACCTTACAAGATCTGAGTGTTTTTTCTTATGGGGATGGCAACAGACCCGCACCTCCAAGGCAAAACCAGAAGCTCTAAATGAAAATCACTCTAAGGAACTAAAATCAGCACATAGTTAAAAAACTAAAATATAATAAACCTAAAATCTTTCCACTAACCTCCCCAGAATAACTAACANAGGTAGCACTCACCTGGTCTGTTCTTTAGGCCTAAAAGTAAAATAAATTGAATTTTTGGGTTTACTACTACCAGGCAGCTAAGAACACTTTTCTTCATTTGGGAGAACATGCCCTGTTTACTACAGCACTTTATGAGATACTGTAATCCAGACATTTTTGTCATGAGACATACAGTCACTATAACTAGTATTAGAATATATTCCAGATACTTCACATGCAGTAAATGGAGAGCAAACTACATTATATGCTTATACTGTAAGAAAACAATTTTATCCTCTGTAACCTCAGCACAGGGGTGATTTCAAGATGTCACTCCAAGGTTAATGAATTACAAGAGTACAAAACCAGCCCCAGCAAAGACTTGACTCAGTGCAAGAGATCTCAGAATTCCTTCCTATTGCATATAGATATGGAAGTGCACTGTCATAGCAAAGCAGGACTGAGGTAGAGTCGTGGAGATGGGCAACACTGCCCTAGCCTTGCTGCTACTGCCAGCTCGGCAGATTTAGCCTCTAGCTTTGGGTGAGGCGACTGCTTCCCAGCACAGTGGTCTCCTGGGGCTGCACACAAATTTGATGGTGGCCAGTGAGGCACAGTGAGCACTGGATAAACACACCAGTCCCTGGGGCCAGCCAGAGGGGAGGGTGAACAGGGGACATCCTGCACTCGAATGAGGCAGGAGCGCCCCAGGCTGGGGAACGATGTGCTTTGTATTTCTTCTGCATTGATGCTGAGTTACTCTTGTGTGACCGTTAAGATTGATTTCAGCTATCTCCCCCCAAAAATGCACATACCTTGTTAGATTTAAAAATCAGAGAATTCTAGATATCTTAACAATTAGTTTAAGTTTTAAAATACTTTTTATTCAACAGAAATGGAAAAGGTTGAGAGTAGAAATGGGTTACAGCCATCTACCTGTGGCAAGCCAAACGACCAAACATATTTTAATTTGTTTATCACAGTGTTATGTTTTCTCTGCTAGGCTGCTAATCTTTAACAGTAGCATTGCCACAAGGATTCCACAGTTGTCTATTCTTGTAACCACGAGTAAAGATATGTTAAAACCCACTGTTAAAAACCACTGAACATTTATTTAGAGAGGGTGTCTGACTGACTTCAACAGATCCAAATAAGATATGTCTTATTTACCAGAAAATTTTCAAACAGAAGCCTTTTAGCTAAGAGGAACCAGCTGCCCTCATCTCACTATTCTTTCACCACTAAAATTTTCTCAAGTTCCTCCATTTTATCTTTATCCTAATTCTTCCAGCATCATATAACATCACATGTGGACATGTGCACTTTTTGCAATGTCAGACTTTTATAAAACTTAAAAATTAGGCATTTAAAAATATAATAGTACATTTCACCACATACTTAAAAAAATTAATATAGTCTTATGCCTTCATTCAGTGTAGACCTGCACAGCAATCCATATGTTTAGTTAGACACATACCTGTGCAAACACATACACAAATTAAAGAACAGGCCCAATGCCTTGGCAACAAAGAGAGGTTTCATTGCACTGTACAATACATAATTTTTCAAATGCCAGAGATGGTCACACTATTGGTTAAGAAATCCCCAAAAGAACAAAATAACAGGAAGAAGATAAAACCCTTCCCCAATGCCCACTGCACTGTTTTTTACTTCACATGCAACATTTGATTTCACATACAAGACTGAGAGAAGAGTGCTGTGTGCCTAAGTTTCCCCCACACACTTTCGAGGGAAGAGGACATACAAATTTGAATGGTCAAAGCCTGAAAAGGACATTTGTAGGTGAATATGTGATCACAGAGCAGACATTCAAGATTGCATATTAAGGAAGCCGAGCTGTGATGCAAAAGAAAATCTCATTTAGCCCCATACACAGGGATTTACTTGTCTCACTTGTACCTGGATCCTCACTCAAGCAACAGATAAGTACTGAGTAGCTCAAAATCAGGTAGTTTTGGGTAGCAACTGAGTAGTGGGTAATATTTTTGAGGCCAGGTTGTAGAAACAAACAGATGGCAATTAAGGGATCATCCAACAACAAGGTGTCTGAATCTTGCTTTACCTATGTGCATCATTTAGTGGCTCTAATTGAAGGCTAAACTGACAGTCCTCAGAGGAAATACAATCCCAAACCCACAAACATGCCAAGCCCTTTTTACCTATCTTACTTTGAATCAGGGAAGGATCTTCTAGTTCAAACATGTTTTCCTTTCACATTTCTTCAGTCATCTGTTTATTAGCCTTGTTCTGGACACAGGAACAAGCTGTCTGGAACAAATTGGTCTTGGACACTGTCTCATCTGTCACCTCATCTGGACTGTTGAGGCCACCTGTAATGTATTTTTGGCTTCAAAAGTCACATTGGCTGTAGGGTGGTGCGCAAGAGGACTTCAGGCTAGCCTAGATGCTACGGGTAATTTTAACTCCACTTGCTTTAACTGGTCTTAAGCTTTGCATCTTCCTTTGTCTTTACATACTAGCAGCCTCAGAGAACACTATGTAGCTTAATTTCATTTTTCACATAGTTGAACATTTGCTTATTTCCAGCTCCCTTTCTCTCCCCATCTGGTAATTAATGATGGGAAGTCCTGTCAGCAGTTGCAATACCTTTGGGAAGTTTGATGCCTATAATTTCTGTCATGTGTATTACCCACTTGTAATTTGTTATGATGACTGATGACTTATTCAAAGACCTTCTAGGCTCAACTACTTGCACTCTAGCACTCTAACACTCATAGCAACAGGCTGAACAGAATAGGGATTCATCCTGTCTCCTGTGCAGGTATATAAGATAATCCCAATCCTATTTATAAATCCAGGGTAAAGAAAGATACCTGCAGATGTTTTCTATAGGGAATAAGATCAATAACTTGAATAACTCCATCTGGGTAGGAGTACTTTGTATTCATCAGGCTTTGTTCCATTCATAAACTGAAAGAATTACTGTGCTGGTTTTGGCTGGGATAGGGTTAATTTTCTTCCCAGCAGCTGATATGGGGCTGTGTATTGGATTTGTGCTGAACACAGGGTTGATAATACAGAGATGTTTTTGTTATTGCTGAGCAGGGCTTACACACAGCCAAGGTCTTTTCTGCTTCTTATGCTCCATGCTGGTAAGGAAGCTGGCGGTGCCTGGCAGGCTGGGAGGAGACACAGCCAGGAGAGGTGACCCAAACTGACCACAGGGATATTTCAGATGATGTGGCATCATGCTCAGTGCATAAACTGGGGGAAGGAAGGTGGAAGGGGGGTATGTGGGCACTGATGGCGCTTGTCCTCCCAAGTCCCGTGGGATGGGGCCCTGCTCTCGTAGGGATGGCTGAATACCTGCCTGCCCGTGGGTAGGGCTGAATGAATTGTTCTGCCTTACCTGTGTGTGTGACTTTTGCTTTCCCTGTTACACTCCTTTTATCTCAATACGTGAGTTCTCTAGCTTTTACTCTTCTGATTCTCTTCCCAGTCCTGCTGGTGGGGGAATGAGCAAGTGGCTGTGTGGAGCTTGGCTCCTGACTGGGGTTAAACCATGACGATTACTCACACAGCAAAAGACAAAAAAACCCCAAGAGAAGACAGAACTTAACGTGGCAGAAAATAAGTATTAATATTAAAGAATTAAGTAAATTAAAAAAAAAAATTCAAGGGCAACCATGAAAAAATACTGGTCACATACTGGTAGGGTAAGAAGTAATGGCTTTAAACTAAAAGAGGGTAGATACAGTTCAGGTATTAGGAAAAAATTCATCACTCTGAGGGTGGTGAGGCACAGGAACAAGTTGCCCAGAGAAGCTGTGGATGCCCCACCCCTGAAAGTGTTCAAGGCCAGGTTGGATACACTGAGCAACCTGGTCTAGTGTCCATGTGGGTAGGAAGTAGGTAATCTTTAAGGTCCCTTATGACCTGAACCATTCTGTGATTCTGTGATACGTGGACTTTGTGATTCTATGATTTGTGAACTGAGCCAAATCTGAGGTAAATAATTCTTGCTTTGTTTTTAGTTTTTCCATGACTTTGCATCTGGAATATCGTCATCAGTAGATCAGGACTATTGCTTTATCATATGAAAAAGGTCTTGATAAAGCAGTGGTCAAAAAGAGCTTTATATTGCAAAATATTATGCACTTCCCATCAAGTTTTCCATGAGGCATCTGACTTTTATATAGCACTTCACAAGATTTATCCCAGATCTGTCTCTATTGAAATCAATCCCATGCTATTCTTCTTTTCATTGTGTTTTTTTTTTAATTGTGGTTTCATTGTAAATGGAACTTACCTCTGTAGCAGTACTTCCTGTTGTACTTCATGTAGTTTCATGACAGATAGGGTTATGAAAAAGAAAGAAAACCTGTTTGGTAAGTTACAAACAAAGAGTTATCAGGAAATTCCAGATCCACAGATGTTCCACGAGTGCCGGAAGAGTCACTCTATTTTCTTTAACATCCTTTTAGCTTTAAAAGGGATGTGGTAGCTTTTTACATTTATTAACCAACATTTATATTTCACTTTTTAAGCTGTGGGGGAATGCTACAGAATTGTGTATAACTTCTTAAATATTTTATTGATCTAATTTTTTACAGAGCACTCTATCTTTCTAGGATAATTTTTTTCAGATATACATTTCTACGAACAATGAATTTATTTTAATGATAAACTCAATCTCAGTGCTAGTCATCTGTAATAGATCATTTCACTCCTTAGTAACTTCACTGGCTTCAGTCAGTGTTTCTAAATGCTGCTAAACATGCTGACTGCAGAAAAAACAGTAGAATATTTCGATTTAGCCAGGTGTTAAATTTTAAGCCACTGTAAGTTACTTTACTGTCCTCATTACAAGCTAGCTCCTTTTCGATACACAAAAACAACTCCCACCCCAAATGTTCACTCAATAGTAGCACTTCACCCACAAAACCATCAAACTGGTGATAATCTTGGAAGTCTTTTCCAAGTGAAAGGATTCTGTGATCTGTAAAATAACCCCTGGTTACCTAACCCTCTCCAGCTGTCCAGAAAGCTGCAGGGCCATGGCAGAACCCTGCTGCTCTGAGGCTCATCCCAGCACTTCTACTGCCACTGCCTCCACAGCTGCTGCCATTGCCACATCTCTTCCCACTCCATCCTCAGCAGGGGCAGCAACACAACACCAGACGAGGGCAGTAGCACTGGTAATGCCAGCAACAAGAAGGAAATCATGGACAACAGCAGAGCTGAGGACTGGAGCAGCAGCAGGGGTGCCCAGAGAGGAATGAAACTGAACCTAAATGTGAAATAAAATGCTATTTAAGTAAGCTCATAATCAGAATCCAGCAAGCTGCAAATGGGCTTTAAAATTAATTGTGCACAACATAATATACTACAGTAGTGGTTTTAAATACACTTGTTTATAGCAAATGGCAACTATTTCTGTCACAACTTTAGTAAACAAGAGGCAATCATGGTGCCTTTCAAGAATGGGAATGTATCATGCACCGTCCCAGTTCTTGTTTGCTCACTGACACACTGGGCTTTCTGAAGTTTTTGTGCCTAAATGTGAAACTTTTCTTTCCTAGATTTTTAAAAAATTCGACCTGTGTTTCTGCAGAAGCTTTCCTGGATACCTAGATTTTACTTCTAGGCTTAAGCCATAGGCTGCCCATTATTTTGTCAGGTCTATTCTCAATGAACTGTAACTGTCTGGAGGAAAAAGACATGTTTATTATGCACTACTTCCCCTGTAAGGGATTAGTCATGGCAAAGATGGGTAGCAATTGTATCCTTTTTAATCATTTTGGCATCCCACCCGTCTGTACTTAGACACAGCGCCGTGTCATGCTAGGCTGTTCAGGGCACAGCATCACAAACATCTGCCACAAGCTGTGACTGTGAGCCCTTCAAGGAAGCAGGAGAGCCAACCTAATAGCCAGTACTGTTTGGATGTGAGAAATAACACTTACCCAACTTTCTGCACTGGTTTTGGTTTTGGAATACAAGTTCTCCATGTCCAATCCCCACAGGATGAAAAACAACCACTGACTTTAAAGCAAGCTGCCTGAATTAGCATGGGCAGCCCCCAGGAAAAGCTTATCACATTGGGTGAATTCTCATTATTTTTTGCCTGTTTTCATGGAATAGATCAGTTTTTGCAACTCTCCTTTTAAATATGTTTAACATTTGTAAATACCTTGGCTCTCCCAAGTCTGAGACTCTAGCCCAGACAGCTCACTTCATCCATCCAAAGGGAATTCACTGATGTAAAGGGCGTCTCAATTAACTATGACATGATCCTAAAGTCACTTCTGTTCACTTCAATCTGGAAATGAGGATTCAAAGCAAAGCAATTATACAGGCCTGACTAAAATGACACAGACTTTCCTCCTGTCTAAATGAATGCGAACAAGAGTAAAACTGGAGAAAAATAACAGTTCTGTTGAAAAGTCCTGAGCACATGCCCATGGAAACTTTTAAGAGGCTAATAAATAAGACCATCTGAGTGAAAGAGGCTTTTATTCTCAGCTTGGGACAGCAGTGGGTGAAACTGATACCCAGTCAAATTAGTATCAGGCACTCTCAACAGAACTGAACTCTCTCATTTAGTAGTAGTTACTACTGCTCTGAAGTAAAAGCTTTAGCTAGTGTGTGATTAATACTGTATATTGATTTGGTGAGAGCACAAAATGAATGAACATGGATTTAAAAGGTTATTGAATCTGCCATCTTGAAGAACTACTCTCTACATTTGATGAACAGAACAGCAAAGAGAAGACAGGAAGTCTCTGAAGAGAAAGCCAGCTAATGTGTGGAAAAAATGCATGCATACTGAGAATGTCTGGAGGCAGGTACTGAGATAAGTAAGCCACCTGAGGTTGCCTTTATGCTAGTGAGCAGCAGCAGTCAGTGGGCTCACCCTCCTGCCACAACCTCCAAGACAATGCACTCACCTTTTAAAATATTGCTGACTGTTAAAACCAAATTTAGAGTACATCACAATGCAAGGATATCAGTACTTTGCCAACATGTAGCATCTTCATTGCATTTCCCATCTTAAACTGGTTAGTACTTAGAAAATAAATCATCTATGAATGTGAAGAAACCCCAGACTGGATTGTTTAATTTTGTTTTCACACTACTGATGTTACCCCATTTACAGCAAAGAACAAAGTACACATGTAACTTTCTAAAAATTATACACTAAAATCCATGCAGAGACATTTAATCTTCAAAAGATGTTAGCTGACCATGCTATCACTATTGAAGTTATGGCCAGTGTGGCTACAAATTAAATTTCATTTGTTATTTGGTCAAAGTCACAAAAAAGAAAGAAGCAGAACTCCAGATGTAGTAAACTTAATACATGAAGCAAAGCTTCATCCTAGCATTCACAGAAAGAGCTTCTGGTCACCAATATTAAGTGTTCACATTTTACAAAATGGGAGAGTTTAGCAGGTTGTTTTCAGCTGCACACAGATGCACTGACTCATTCTGAAAGATGAGTATATACATACTACTAACTTGTACTACTTATTAGGTACTCCCCACCTACCAGTAGTAGAAATGCTAGCAAAATACTTTAGGGCATGTTAACTTTTCTACTAACAGTAATAACATATGGCTCCTCATGCCTTTGAAACAGAGGATTATAAATAAAAAGAATGAGTAAATTGTTAGGGGACTGCAGTAGGACTATATGAACACATAAAAATAACAGTATGATTCACCTTTGAGCTAAAGGAGTCTGAGTTCACTGTTCCAGTTAAGCAATCTCTTCTTAAAAAATGTCAAAGTAAGTCTTCAGATTAGTAGGCAATTTGAAATACACTATGTTTGTTTATCCAGACTACATTTAATCTGGTGCTAAGCAGAGCGTTGTGTTACCTAATTCACCTTTGCTCACTGGAAGTGTAAGCAATGGAACACGGCGGTGTGTTGGTGATCATCAAAGGCAGGTACAGCTGCTTATAAATGCAGCAAAGCATATTGCTGAAAAAAATTACAAGCTTTTTTATTACATCTTTCCATTCCTTGACTTTACTTTTTACCTGAACTTTCTCTCCCACATTGTTAGAATGCTATGTTAATGAAAAGAGGAAGAGGAATCCATCCCCCTGAAAGCCTGAGACCAAGGCAAGGGGAAATCTTGTAAGATTTTCACACAGTCACATTTTTAAGGTTTTGGCTTAAGCTGTGCTATCCCATTTGTTATACCACTAAAGTAGCTACAGACCTACTTATGACACAAGTATTTTTTAAGAATAATACACCTAATGCTTATCAAACACTGAGGCCTTCACAGGCTGAATACTGCCAGTGGGTTTAGGGATCTACTTCCGCAAACATTCCTCTCCCCAGAACAAAAGTAAAAAAATAAACATTAAAGGACATTTAACAGAAAGGATAAGGAAGTAAAAGTGAAGGTAATACATAGAATAACTGGAAAACTATGTAGCCAGTATCGAGATGAGAGACTTCTGAAACTGAAAAAAGTCCCACTGGGGAAGGGCAGAAAAACCTGCAACCAGACTTTTCCTGGGGCATTTATATACCTGTAGAAATTGAGCCAAATAGTTTGAATTCAACATTGTTGCCAGTAGCTACCACAGATTTGTTACTTATTGCAATTTCCCCACCTCATAATGACCTGCTTGTCCCAGGCAGAACAACAGTTCATCAAAACTTCAAACTTACAGGAGCTTGGTTACTTTTATTAAAACTATTTCCTCAGCTAAATCCAATTTTATAGATATTGGGTAATGTCTCAAATGAAGGTGTTTAAGAAAGCCTCGTATATAAGTCTTGCAATAATACTTTTACTAGGTAGCAGACTCGTTGAACCATCCAGACCCGTTCAGAACTAGTTTCTATAGAGTAGCACTTTTCTCCTTAAGGAGCATTGCAATAATAGGTAAAACAGTCTTTCCCATGTTTCACTGCACTTAGGACAGACTATTGTGTTGTTAATAAAGAAGCCAGAGAATGTAGGTGTGTAAGTGTACCGGCCCTAGGCTGTTATTTTGCTTATGCAAATAGTTACAACCTCTTGCATACAGTCTCAGAAACGCAAGAACAGGAATAAGGCTAATCCAGAAGGCCAGAGAGCTTGAGGGGGAAGGGTGTGCTGTGGGACAGCAGCAGCAGGACAGTGTACAGCCACAGGCACGAGTGATGCAATGCAGGTAAACAGCTGCTCAGATAAAATGCTCACTCTAAACAACAGCCTCTCTGCAGGCTGTCTTGGGAAGCAGAAATTGCCCAAGCCTGGCGTAGATGAACCGATGGTGAGAGAAAGGCATTTGCTGCCATAAGCTGTGAGTAAATTAGGCTCCTGTCTTTCTGAGCCACTGCATGGTCTTGAGGAAGAATTCTTAAGAACAGGGAAAAAAACATTCCTTTATATGTGTATTTACTTTTAAACCGTGATCTGGCTCTACAGGAAGAAGCTACCAAAAACCAGACATGGTCAGGTTTTCACTTTTCTTGTTAACACACTCAGAAAAATCTCAGCTTCTCAACCTGGATCTCCAAATGACTAACTTTTATTTTTGATTTCCCATCTGCACACAGTTTCTAACTCTTGAGTGATCTTGGAACAGCTGACAGAAATATCTGATGAATCTGTCTGCTGATGACTGCAGCAGTTGATGACCACTACATTCAAAAACTTGTGTTTCCCAAGCAGAGGCACTGAACACACACCTTGTAACACCTGCATGTTCAAAAATGATGTGCAGTCAAAGTCTGTTCAACTTCTTGGACAGAGCTTACTAAATATTAAAAAAGCCCACTGGAGACCCTCAGAATTTCCAAGTTATTCATATCAATATTGATGTTTAAATAATCTGGAGTTTTCTTTTCTAAATACATTAAAATGTTTTTAGCTTTGCCCCTTTTTTTATTAAACAATGAGTCTTGTTTGCTCTCTTCTCCTCTTTCTTTTCTATCAGGTGTTGTCAGGGATACTTGTGTTGACTTCCTTATTTGTGTTTCTTTAATGAAGACAGAATGTCCAGGCACCCAGCAAGCTCAGTAATTTACAAAAACAAAATTGTAGGTGAAAGCAGCACAACATAACTCAAGATTTTATCTCNACAAGGATTAGTGGAATGACAAATCAAGCTGGTTAAACCAGGTGCCAGTATATGGGGTAAGTTCCTTATGGCCTCCATGATAGAAGGACACCTATCACGGGGGAAGCTCTGAGCACTTGCAGAAGACAAGTGGCCTCCATGCTTCTCCTCCCATGGGAAAAGAGTAGGTCCTGGAACCATATGGGCACCTCAGGGACTTCAGATCTGGATGTAACGAAGTGAAAGGAAACCAAAACAGGCAGACCCTCCAAAAGTTTTTCTTCCCCCTGAACTTACAAAATCTTCCTACAATTCACACTAATAATGAAAAAAAAATAGCAAAGAGCAGTGAGATGTTGTGTTAGCAGATGGTGAATTATCACTGAAATAAAGTTAAAACTAAAAGAACCATAGACTCTGCATTTTTGCAGTGTACCTGAAGAAATTCATAGATTTATTCTGTTGTGCATAAAAATGGCTGTATCCCTGAGACAGCTAACCTAACATCCAGCACACCATTAGCCAGCAGAGCAACAGACGCAGATCTTTCAAAGCTTGAATGCAACATAAAAGCTTGAATGCAATATAATCTTTCTCAGCTCTGGTTTTGCTCATAAATTTATGCAGCTATACATATGCATATATATTTATTAATATGTGTCTACTGTAACACATTGTATCACACCTGTCTACCTAGGTGAGTTGTCACCACTCTGTTTCACAATCTCTGAGCTTCAGGTCACTAAAGATTCTGAGAAACATTCTTGTGCTTCCTCAAGATTCCCACTGTGCCATATTCCTACTTCAAAAGAAGGCACTTTAAAAAATGCTGTTTGAATCAGAAACATAGAAAAACAAAGCCAATCATCAATAGTAATTATTCATTTGAAGTTGGCATAAAGTTAGGAAGCTTATAAATGGAAGAAGTGCTGGTGAATGGCAACAGGCAAGTGAAAACACCTAATATGGACTAGTAGTAGCAGTAGTAATAATAATGATAATGATGATGATAATAATAATAACAGCAACTTACTAGGCGAAGCAAATCAGAGAGGAAAAAATCCAGAGTAAGCTATTAGGGATGCAAAAGAATGTCTCTTTTGGGTTCTATTCAGCATTCATAAAAAAAGCCCACCTTTGCTCTCGTCCTGCTCTTTTTCCTGGGCTGTTCCTGCTCACATGAGAGGAAAATAAAGAACCAGCTCTGCAAAAAGTGCAGCAGCTGAAATCACAGTCGAAAATGAGAAGGGCGTCTAGGCAGCCTCAGAAGGGTAATTCTGAGGGAACTTTACCCCTTTATCCCACTTTGTCCCTGTCTGATTTGGCACAACAGAGTGCTTTTCCCCCCCATCTTCCCCCCACCACCATCCACCCCCTGGGACCTGCTAGATCGGTCAAGTAAATGAACAAAATTGGTGGCAACATTGTTTCTGTGGGTTCACATCACTAGCCTCAAGCATTTTTACTCCCTTCATATTCTGGCAATTGAGAAAAGTGCTTCACAGCAGGTACTGAACCTGTCTGACAAGCCTCCCATGAACTGAAAATGTCAGAACACCAACAGCATCTGGACCAGTCTCTAGCTGATCACTGCTCTTTTTAAGGCACATTTTAAGCTAAAGATGCCTGAATTCAGATCTAGCAGGCCAAAATTATGTTTATTAACAGCAGTTTGGTTTTGAGCTGGTGTACTGGTTTTGGCTGGGATACAAGTTCACTTTCTTCCTAGCAGTTTGTATGGTTCGGTTTTGGATTTGTGGCCAAAATTACATTGATGGCAAACAAATCACAGAACCATAGAATGGCCTGAGTTGGAAGGGAATTTAAATCTCATCTAGTTCCAATCTACCTGCCATGGACAGGCACACCTTCCACTAGACCAGGGTGCTCAAACCCCCATCCAATCTGGCCTTAACCAGAAGTGGGGCATCCACAACTTGTCTGGGCAATCTGTTCCAGTGCCTTACCAACCTCTCAGTAAATTTTTTTTAGTCACTGCTAAGCAGGCTTACACAGAGTCAAGCCACTTTCTGCTCCTCTACCCACACCACCAGCAACTGGGAGTGCACAAGGAGTTAGGAGGGGACACAGTCAGAACTGCTGAACACAACTGACCAAAGGGATATCACAACCTGACCATAAGGCAACATGCTCAGCGTACAGAACCGGGGAGAAAAAGAAGGAAGGGGTGTGTTCATGGTTTTTCTCTCCATCTAATGTGAGCTGTCAACACTTCTCACCATTACTGTGTGTCACAGCCTACCAGAGAGAATAGAGATTCCAAATCTCCAATTACTGAAAACAAAACAAAATTCTATTTTAAAGGAAATTTTTCCAAAGAAAATTGATTCCAGAGAAAATAGCAGCAGCCATGAATCCTTCCTCCTGGGAGTACAGTGACCACCTGGATAGTGTAACCTTATTGGTGGACCACGTTCTGGGTTCATCTGTTCAGTAAGTATGATCGTATCAGTGATGGAACTCCACCAAAGCCAACTCTTCTACTTAAAGAGTATCAGATCAACTTCAGTGGATCAGCAAGGTCTCACTAATTTTGCTGCTTGATCCCAAAATCTCCAGTGTTCAATTCACTTCTTTCACCATACTGAGTTTCTTTCCTTTTCCAGTGGTAATGCAGTAGGAAGTGAGCCAGCAGATAACTTGAGGTCTTTTATTGCTGTATAAATCTATGCCATCATATACCACTGTGACACCTTCAGGAGATGGCAGCTTCTTGTCTGAGCACTGCTATTGATCCGTCAAATAATACAAGAATTCTCTCCTGAGGCGATAAGCTTTTTTTATTATTTTACATTGCATTTCTGGTCTCCATTTTTCCTCTTTGGCATAGTTCATCTCCTGTTCTGTCATTTCTCTCCCGCAGCTATTTTCCACTATGAAACACCACATTCCATATGCCCCCCTATTGCATCTTGCTCTTTCCTTTCTATATTTAATTTGTTTCCTAATTCACACTTGTGACGTCTTCTGACTCATGCTTATTCTGTGCAAGTCACTAAGAAATGTGCAAAATTTCATTTTCTAAACATTTCCCATTTCTTCAGCTTTCTCCCTTGTGCTGTCTATACACTGGCTGAGTCGGTTTTATTCTAAACTGAGTGAACACCAGATTAAGCCACTTATCTCCAGGTATTACATAATTTCTTTAAATAAGGGGGGAAAATAACATTTGGAACAGAGCTCACTTGTGCTTCTTTTGAGCAACGGCTCCAGGCAAACAGGCCTGCTGTGCTTCAGAAGCTCTCCCCAAGGAGAATCAGAATTTGGAAGGAGACTGGAGCCTCAAGCAGAAAGACGCCTGTAACCCTACCCTCCCCCAGTCACTTCCCTGACCTGTCCTTCCTTCCCCTAGTTTTCCTTTCTCTGACTGATAATTTTAGCTGTGTTCCTTATTCTTACTTTTTACATCATAAAGGCCAAATTTCACATTAATATTCTGTGTGTTCTTTCGGCTGACTGTTTAAGACAACATTACTCATACTTCAAAGGGATGAAAACAGAGGTGAAGTTTTATGGTCTTGATGGCTTAACATAGGTCTGTGCTAGAAAGCCAGCACTTCATTTTCTGAGTCACTCTCTCATGGAGAGAGTCTGCTTTACATACCAGGCCTCAGGGAGCAGCATGGGAAGTACTCTGTGGATTATTTTCCTAACATTGCTAAAGGCTGCTTTGCTTGCTGCCTACTGAAATACATAATAGAGATAAGAAGATAAAGTTTTGACATGGTGGATTTCAATTTTTTTTTAATTGCTTCTACTGTAGCAGTGAGTTTAGACTTATAAACATCTAAACAGACAATACTGAGAAGTGAAATAGAGGAATACATTTAATTCCTTTGAACAGTGTGGCTTGAAATGCTTAGAGTCTATCAATTTTTCTGATAAGACTAGATATCGTGTGAGAAACACTGCACTTTTTTTTTCTGCAGCAGCCCCCCACAGAGGTCACAGCTGGTCAACTCAAACAAATCAGAAACCTCATTCTTTGGAGTCAGTATTTACTCCTACGACTGTTCATAGGTCACTACTGTAGTGTTAGGACAGGCACATGTCTAACATGTCTATTGGTATGACCCTCAAAGCAATTAAAAATCATTCAGAAACAGTGCTGTGCTGCATTCAAACGACTTGTTCATAATATATGATATTGGCATGAAATGGCATTTCTTCTGCCTTTACAATCTAAATATGATGCACTATAGTGGTAACATAAGTACAGTGCATTTTTGCACCTAGCATAATTCTGGTTTCAAGACCAAAACCTTCATCCTTTCAAGCTAACAAAGCTAATGTATATGCACATACTAGCACACAAAATTGATTTTTTCTAATAATAATAGTATTAATTTCATTAAAAAGAAAAAAAGCAAATTTGCCTTTCGATTCCTGTTCTATATAATATAAAGACCAAGACACTGGATTTTCTAAAAAGGGAAAAAAAAAAGGAGATTGCAAGTGTACTTGTAAAATCAGTAGTGTGTGTTTTTCTTTAAAAATAATAATTGCTGCAGGATCAACTGGCACAGATACATCAAGAAGTCTACAGCAGTCTGCACTTTTATATGTACCATCATCTACCAAAAGTCTTGAGAGAGGTTCTGCCTTATTTCCACAACGCTATATTTAAGAGGGTTATCTCAAATGAAGGAAAACAACAAGGAATTAAAAAAATGTGGCAAGCTTAGGCTGTAGTTCCTTTCAGATTCTCAAATTTAGCAGGGCAGAGCACAGCCTAGTCAATTCTACTGCTTGGGCTGAATGGACAAACTAGAGTCACTAAGACTGCTGACAGAATTCACACTGTGTGAGCAGTAAGTGACCATTTCTTCTGAAATGGGTGAATGTTTCTAGGAAAAATAAGTGTGAGAACCAAGCACGTAATTTTTGAAGAGACTTCAGTACCTTTGCAAAGTAATTTTTTGGGAGGACAGGTTGTATTTTGAAGTGTTTGGCCTTTTGTCAAGCAAGGACTACAGAACTGTAAATCATGACAGTGCAAACAGGAACAGCTGATATTTTAACTTCACAGTGTCATTCTCTGGTCTTCTCCTGAGCATAGGAGATAACTGTCTGCATGGTAGCTGCATTTTGCAATGGGAACAGGGTGCCAGAGGGGTTGCATGACTAGAGGAAGGGGACAGCAAATGAGAAGTAAAACTGCTGATCTCCTGATGCTTGCTCAGTTGGCTTCATCTGTGCCAGGCAATACAGGGACACCCCTCTCGTTCCTAGAAATAAATAAATTTGGCTGCACAGCTAACACAATCTGACCTGTCAGTTATTCCCACTAGTGCCACTAGCAGGAAATTGAGGGTCACTTCTTACACTTAAACTGATAATTAGGTAAACATCTGATAAATCTCCAAACCCATCAGAAGTCAAGAAACCTATTTTCAACAAGTATGAAAGGTTTGTTTAATTCAACTTCTTTGACTCTGAAAAGGTCTAGGAGCACTCACAGAGCTGCCTTCAGGTGGGTGGCAATTAAGAAGCCACAGCTCATCCCCTTCAATCTTGTATTTGGTGCCTCACTGGATAATGATCAAGATAGCTCCAAATCAGCCAGGTTTACTTAGTGGCAGTACATATTTACCCACTTGACACAGATGGAGAGTGGCATGTGGGCACAATGTACCAGGCAGGCGAGAGGACTCCATGTCCACCAGCAGCTCGGACTCCTTCCTTCACTGAAGTCAATCAGATTGTTAACCTGCTCATGGTGGTTTCACAGTCAATCTCCTTCTGCCCCATAGCTTTTGCCTCTCTGACATATAAGATGGACTATCTGTGGATTTGATTTTATACAATAGCACAGACAAATTAGAAAGAAATTTAAAAGAGTTCCTTCTGCTTTCTTTCAGGAACAATACTGCTAGTATCAACAAAGCCAGGATTTTAATACATGGAGATGGGGAATAATACCCTGAGACAAAAAATTGACCCCGTTTCAGTTTTTGGATGGACAGACAGGGAATGCAAAATAAAACAAAATATTTCTAACTATGCAAAGAAGTGACCTAAACCGATCAAGTGTTTCCATGCACCCAGGGAATAAAAAACCCTGCAATTTGGAGCTGAAAGGAAATATGTCCAGTGGTGGGTTGAAATTCTTTATTTCTGATTCATAGGTATATATATCCATACAATGCTATTAGATATCCTTGTATTGCTTAATCTATAATTTAAGTCAGCATAGGTATTTTAACAAAAAAATTTGCAACTACTAATTTATATTTCATCTGAGCACTCTGATACACAGTAGAAAAAATCCATATATAAAAGCTTGTATCTGTGCAATTATACGTACTATATTTCTCTTTCAACAAACTACTGATTTAGTAATATTGATATGTTATTGTTAGTATAACATAGAATTGCCCGATCATAACATTAAAAAACTTTTCAAAATATATTAATAAGCAAAGATAACCACACTTTGATCCTGCAATCATTTTTTAACTATCACATCAGTGCTCCATTTTGTTTTAATGTGCCATCTGGCTTAAACAAATTCCTTTCATCTCAGGCTGCCACCATTATTCTGCCCATAATAATCATAATAATTTGTAATTTGTAATTTCACACAAAGCAAACAGAATGAAATTCAACTCTGAGCTGATGTCCACCATTAAAATCACAAATCTCTTATACCACACATAGGTCTCAAAGAGTGAATCAAGATTTGTGCTGAACCTCTGCTTTGTGGTGAACTTCTCTTCTAGTGGAAACTTTTCTCATCTACTGTGTAACACAGGTCATGTGGCTTGTCCTAAGAGGCTTCAACTACAGCTCTACAAAAGATGCAACTTCATGCTACTAAATGCTTTTAATAGTTTAGATCTTAATGAAGCTTAATTAGCATCTGGAAGTCAATACAAATATTAATCTGTACATAAAACATTATCCCCAATATACTAAGTGACAGCACTTTTATAAGGCAGACACAAGCCAGGATTCAAATATCTGAGAAAAGGTGGAGACTACCAGACCCTAGTTGAGGACGAGGTTACAGAGCAGCAACAATGGTCAGCAGGACTAGGCCCTTCCTTTGTGAAAATTTACAGGAACTGACAGAAAGATGTGATACAGCAGACTAGCAAGTAAAACAGAGATACCAGCACAGAGCAGAGGGCACGTATTTCGGGTTTCATGCTGGCCAATAAGAAAGCACTCTTCTGCATTTCTGACAACTTTGTCGGTCTCCATTACAGTAGCTGAACAACTATGCACACAATGACAGACATTTGCTTCACTGCTTGCAGACTACCTTGCAAATACAAGACAGAAACTGACGGAGTTGGAAATGCGCAAACGACAAAAAGAACCCATCAAACTTTTAAATGAAAGACAGAATAGAACTTTCAGTTTAGATCTTGCTGAAAAAATGAAGGCTTATGCTCTACTGCCTCTGCTTAAACTTTATGCCCCAAGAAATACTTTGCTTGCTTCCTCTTTCGTCAATAATTCTGAACTGAAAGCAGGACTAGAGTTAGACCACACAAATAAGGTGCAACTTACCTTGACTTGTTATGTCTAAGGATTTCTTTACAAAGTAAAGAATCCACAGACGTAATTCTAGGGCATACAAGAATCTTGTGAAAAAAGAATAATATTTCAGAGGGTATGTAATAATAAGATTTCCATTAGGACTTCCCAAAAGGCAGACGCGTCAGCAGGTTTGGAAAGTGCCTGTGTGTAATCATTATGGTAAGAGAAAACATTTGTCATTTTCTTGACTCTCATCTTTTTAAAGCAGACAAATAGAAATCACTAGATAATTGATTTGCACACTCCTGTAAAAGCATGATCTGAGAAACTGAAGCTATTTCCCAGTAAGGAGTAGGACTTACTGTAGTATCTTTTGTGCAAATAAATAGGACCCCAGCAAACAAAAGATGCTTGGGGTTTTTCCCTTTTTATGTTTTTACTGGTGTGTTCTGTGACACAGACAATAAATACCATTATAAGACTTATTTTTTTATCTAATAGAAACACTTGGAGCAAGACTTTAACAAATATTCCTAACAAATGAGTATGACTCCCAGCTTTTAGCCCCTAGTAGGAAATAATATTTGATTAATATTCAGAGAATTAATAGCCTTTACAATTGGAGACAGGATGTCACTTGAAGACTCATAACTTTAAAGAAAGTGTTCTGGAAGAAACAGACTTAAAAAGCAGCAATAAATTAACGCTCCAAGGATTATAGAATATATGAAAGTAATTTACAGGATTAGCTGCTTCTAGGAAATTATGCCTAAAATAAATACACTAAAGTGAATTTTAAAATAAAATTAATTTCAGTTACTCATTCATCCTCTGGGAAGTCTAACGAGACTAATTATTATTTTTTAGTATATCACACTTTTCTCTGATCAAATAAAAAAGTCATTTAATGAAGATGGAAAGACTTTTCAGACCTCAAGAAACACAAATCCATGAAAGCATGAATACTTTGAGTTGGAAGGGCCATTAAGAATCATCTAGTTCCAGCCCCTTTGCCTTGAGCAGGGACACCCTTCACTATGACAGGCTGCCCAAAGCCTCATCTAATATGGCCTGTCAAATTCAAGGAAGTCCTGCAGAATTTCTGAAGTTATTTTTAGTGAAGTTGCTGCTGCTCTGTGACACAAGCAAACTAACACTTATTGTAACAATAACTATTGCGTTCAGCTATGCATAAACATTAATATGCTGAAGACAAAAATTAAAAAATCCCCATCCTCATTAACCTATTCATGAGGCACACTGTTGGTAAAATGGTATCCTTTTAAACAGAAATGGCACACACAGAGAAATCAATCTAGATGATATAGCTTTCCTAATGAAAACTGTTTCTGAAAACAACAAAAATAACCAGGACCCAGAATTCTGCTGTTTCCATGGCCATAGGACTGGCCCTTTTGGTCTTCTTGAACTGCTGAATGACAAGGGAAACTTATAAACCAAACACAATTGACCAAATCACTTATTGTACAGCGTGGTTGTGATTGTCTGGGTGATGAAAATCGATGTGAACCTTCTTCAAATGCCTGGCAACGATGCTTCTTATTTCAGGGTCATGTCGATGCTATTTATTAAAGACAAAATGACAAAGACAAAGAACAAAAAAATAATGAGTGCTCTGAAAACACAGAGCTAGTTATTACCCCAATCCTGAGCTCCCACAAAGTGTTGAGTATCCTTATCTCTCATTCACTTAAATGCAGTAGTGTGAAATAACTTACATCCTATGTACATCTATGAAAGTACACACCTTAGTAAGTTCTGTTACTGTTTTATTGAAATTGACAACTACTTTTTCAGCAGTTCCAATCTGAAGTGTATCAGGTGAGGGGAGATCCACTGGTGGAATGACACAACAGTGTGGGAGGAATGGGTATCCCTAGAAATGTTCCTAAGCATACAGTTTTGCTACTTAGTGCAAAGCACATGTCATTAAAAACTTTGAAAGTATTCTTTAGAATAATTCATAAACGTTGCCTCAAGATACAGTCTTCCTTAAAGAATACATAATTTAAAGTTTCCTCAATATTTATGAACTGTTAAACAATGGTTTTTCCACTATGAATTATTTCCCAATATTTATTTTAAAGTCATGAAGAAGTGCAAGGATTTGAACAAAACAGAACACAAGGGAGCATGAAAATAAGACAAAAGCCTTTCGAACAAAATGAAAGAGATAACAAAAGCAAACTAAGTGCTGGGCAGACTCCATAGGCATGTCAGCAGAAAGCATTCAGAAAAAAAGTCTGTGCAAAACTGCTGTTCTCAGAGTGAATGGGTTTACATAGAATGCTATTTCCTGAAGAAATGACACAAGAAATAAGGGATATGATCACAGGAAAATTACTGCCACTTCTGAAGACAGATTCGTATTTATGCAGGGAAAATAAATGCCATGAATTAGCATTAATTTGGCCTTAACTATATCTATTTAACATAAATGTGAATTCTCTTCTCATATTGCTTTTTGCTGCCCAGCTTATCATTTGAGAAAAACAGGGAAGTTGTTCAAGCCACAAAAGGTCAAAACCATACACAAATATGTTATTTTTTTTAACATGTCATTTTTTGTTCTTATGTCATCTTTTGTTCTTTGAAAAACAGTTCTCATATTGACTCATTATAGAATAAAACAGTGTCTGAAGAAAAAAAGAGATGAGGTATAACGTTAACTAGTTCAGGATCAGGAATTTAGCTTATGGTTCTAACCTATGTATAAGGTATGACAGAGTGATAGCTTACTAGAGCACTGTTTTTCAAAAAAGAAAGTGAAAACCAAAGCTTCAATTTACTTCTGCAACTTTTTGCTACATACACTTCTAATTATTTGCCTGTTTACTAATATTCACGTTATTGATGGAATCTTTTGCTGAGGATTCAGGTTTACGATAAAGTATTTCCTGTACAGAGTGAGACAACAGTGTATTTCTACAGACCCGTCAGATGGGCAGGGAGAGCAGAGGCCTCAGTCCCCTGCCCTGTGCATGCTGGCCAGGACACACACTGCACTGCACAGCTGGCTCTCCTGGCACGCTGTTCCTTCCAGCAAGGAACTGTCAGCGCTCCTGTGACACACTGCACCTACAAACACTCCCACTGACCAACAGGAAGAGCAGCTCGGCAGGGCTCTCCATTTGCATACCACAGTTATGGTATCAGACAGAGCAACGGCACACCAGAGGACTGACACATTCCCATTTCCAAGGGAACAAGTCCATCTTTGAAAGGAAAAGACATAAAGATGCTTGAGATTTAATCAGGAAAATAATTATGACAGAAGCTGAGAAGCAGAAAAGCAAAGAGAAAGCACATGTTAAGAGTAGGGCCCAGAAATGAAAGTAAAAGATAGATTTTTTTAATCTTGGAATGAGAATAGCAAGTTTAAACTTTAGGATAATGCATGGAACCATCTTCACTGTGATCATGCAACACTTTTTCTATCTGTTTTTAATATAATTTAATCAGAATATTCTCAGGCTAACAATTATATCTCTCTCTGCATGGAAATGGTTAAGGACACTTCAAACACATTCCCAATGCAACACAAATATAACAAATGTTCAGTATATAACACATACATAAAGTACATAAAATACAAATATAACAAAGCTTCAACGCTTTGTCTGCTTGTACCATGTTGTTCCTGAATATTACCATAAAAGTATTTAGGTGTCAAAAAAGCTTTAAGGAGTCTACCCAGCCTCAGTTCCTAGTAGTACGGTTGTAAAGTAATGTCAAAATGTAATGACAGTATTAGGCAAAAATTCTTACTCCTGCTCCACTGAAGCCATTTCTGGATCATTTGAGAGGCAGCTAGTTCTGGATACAAGGGAAAAGATGAGTAAACATTTTTTTCTGTGTTGATGTCTTTCTCTTTTAAAATATAACATCAAATTTGGGGATGTAATAACTAACTGTAGTGAGTATCTTTGACAGCACAAACACACAAATGTTGTTTTTAGGAATGTACAGATCTTAGTGCCCACAACAAACATTAGTTTGAGTAACAAATTTTTAAGCCATTTCTTTAAGTTGGGGAAGGGAAATGCACTACAGTGATTTCATACATCCAACAGTAACAATAATCAGTGATGCCCCATATGAATATTTCATTCCCCTTTCACTTGCTACACTGCTGCCTCTACTATTTTAAGTGGAGTAACAAAAAAGCAGCTTTTTTCCACAGAGTTCTCATTGTCACATATACAATACATTTGAAAATGTTTGAACAGAAGGGATAAAAAGTTGCATTTCAAGAGTGGCTAGGCCTTCTAGTTTAACAAAATAGTCAGGTGGTATCAAATAACCACTAATGTGAATCTATTGCTTCTGAGGCCCTGTTAACTCCTAGAATCAAAAAGCAGTGGCCAGTATTTTAGATATTTCTCTGTGGTTATTTTAGAAACTAATCTCAGAAGAACGGAAGGAAAATGTGTACTGCAAAACAAGGAACTTTTGGAAAAAGTACAGCAAAGAAGAAGCTGTAAGTTGAAAATCTTGAAGTGCATAAGCAAAAGGAAGGTGACTGGAAAGAAACTTCAAAACTCAAAATCTTTAGTTACAAAAACTGCAAGGGAGAACGTTATACTAGAACCAACAGACACAGACTCCTGCTCAGGAATTTTGTGTACAATACTCACATGAGAAAAGTGCACTGTACACTTTCTAAAGCTCTGCTCAGTGAGTGAAGGACTGTGCACTTAAGGATTTCTCTGGTACTCTACACCATACTACCACATCATATTCAAGTCAAAGCACAGAGTTATGATTTTAAAGTATCTGATCATTACCTTCCCCTGGTTTATTAAGTAACCATAGACAATATAACATTATTATCAAGTATTAATTCCCCAGCCTATCCAGCTAACACTGGAAAGACAGAACTTACATACCTACCTTAACTGAGATAGCTAACCCTGATTTAGTGAACTGTAAAAAAAAAATTATAGAAAGAACAACCTCTTAAAAACTGTATGAATCATCCAACATAGGGGAAGAGTTGAAAATGTTTAATGATCCATTTTAATGCAGTATGTGATTTCAGTCATTCCCATGACTATAGAAACCATCATCAAAAAACAGCAAAAAAAATTTTTTTATAGTGTAAGGGTATGATTATTTCTTACTGAGATCCAGCAGTACAAAAGCAGTGAATGGGGAAATAAATTCTCAAATGGGGCATCTTACACAGTAATTGAAACTACAAGCTGCCTGTTGTACCAAACACAATGTACTACTGCATTCAAGCTATTGCTGTGAAACAATATAATGCCAGGATTCAGCTGAAAGCTATCTTACTTAGCTGTTTCTGAAGCTTCCCTCAGCTCTTCATCCAGTCTGCATGAGTAAAAGTTATTGATATAAAGAAACAGAGAAGCAAGCAGAGCATAAGAGTGAAGCAGAGCAATAGCAGAGCAAAGAACAAATACAGTACATGCTTTTGTAATAGGCACCCAGTATGATTTAGGGCTAACTCTAAAGCTCTTCACTTCAGTATGATACCATTTATCCCTGTGCTCAACCCACCTTAAATTTTTAAGTCCTTATTTAGCTCACTTGGAGGCAGAGATAGAGAAGCAGCAGGGGTCTGAGGCATGCCCAGTGGACAGAGCTGAAAGCATTCAGTTGCTCTATCAGGTAATGTTAAACTAGCTGCAGCCTGGGCCAAGTCAAGGACATTTACAGTTCAGTGAGTTTTATTTGCAAGGGAGGCTGATCTCAACAGCTTGAAGGGGAAAGTAAGATGCCATGTCATTGCAAGTCTTCTCTCATTCAGCTGTTGAGGTCACCTGCAGGTGAAAGGCTGTCACACAGATTCACTCTATTAGGAGCAGCAGCATGGGCTAGAAAGCAAGTTTTACCTCATTCTTCTCTTAATACACTTATCTTCATCATACCTTACAAGATAAGAGTGGACGAAGGAAGAGAAAAGATGTACAAGTTCATATACAACAATCACATTGTATCATGCTTCACTGAAAACTACCAAGAAAATCACATAACCCAAATTCTGGCATAACATTATGTACTTTCTAAAGGTGGGATTTTTCTTGCCCATAGGTCGTATGCTTGTTCTTGGCAATGCAGCAATTATGAAGCCAAAAGATGAGTTGCATTTTTCTATAGGAATCTCTCTGAATTTGCAGCAGAAGGGAAGCTATGAACTGAACGCTGCTCTTCTCCCTGCAGTATGGGAATAGCCACTCACAGATGTCTTGAATGCACACAGCCACTAAATCTTCTTACTACAACATCTTGAAATGCTTGCCACCAATGGGGGCAATTGTCATCTTTCCAGGTCTGTCTTTTTCAGCAAAATCATGATTTATTATCTGGCCGCTGATGACATGAAGTAGGCATCACCCTAAAACTCTTTAAGTACTAAAATTTCTTTGGTACTACTGCTGTGATCATTTCACCTTTGGTCTGAGAGGCGAATGGACTTTTCAAACATTTTTAAGTTGACAGGGAAGAAAAAAGGTCTGCAACGCAGATGTGTGTACTGCCACAGTGTAACAGTAAAACAGAGCAAGGAAACAGAGAGAAACTCTCTGAGGTTAGACAGAAACGGTAAGGTTTCTAGCAAAGGGAACCATACGAAACTAAAATGTTTACAGGAATCAGAAGAAAATTTGTTAGGGATATTAGAACATTATGGACAGCTCTTTGTCAGTTGACCAACAGCCTCTGCTCCACATTCTTATCATCACTCCACCTTTAAAGATGTTACAGCAGCAAATGAACCTGAGTGAAAGTCTCTATCACCCCTGATTCTGCAGCTGTAATTTACTGTTTTCACAACTGTTATTGCCAGACCTGAGCTTCCCACCTGCTCCCTGGAATTACACCACCAGCTTGACAAAGGAAATTGCTTTACAACTACTGTGAAACAGGGGTGAAAGCTCCTGCCTGGGTTGAAGAGATCTATGACAACTTCAAAAGCTGTCACTGACCAGTTATAATGAAAATACAATCATACTTGCACATCTACTCTTCAAACTACCTTCTAGAACAGGCTATTCAAAACCTGGGACATATGCTAAAGAGAACAATTAAAAAAATTAATCCCTGAACAGAACATCTTTTTAATAATGACTACATGAAAACCATTATTTTTTTCAGTCATGCTTTCAGTCTTGGTATACCACTTCTTTTTGTTTTCAGGTCTGAAAAACAGTCAGTTGAGGTAAGCAATGCCAATCAACTTCCTACAATTTTTAAACAGATATTTTCCTTTGGAAATGCCCACATTTAAAAACCTCTTCACATAAGCAGCAAGAACTAAGAAATTGTCTTTCAGCAGTTGTGATTTTAACCACAAGAATTGACAAGGCAAGGACCAGTAAACCTATGGAATTTCACTTGTCTTCTATTGAATAGGCTATCTTTTAATTAGTGCTTCTGCTAAAAGCCCTGCATTACTAAAACTTGAAAACACTTCCACTTAAATAGAGGTAAAAGGTATGACAAAACACGGCATAGATGATACCTCAGGAAAGGCCAAACAATTTCCCCACTCCCCTAGAAGTAAATATTTATTGTGTTTTGTGTTTCCATTACACAGTGGTGTTCTGCTCTGAGTTTGACAGTGAAGTGTTTGAGGAACAACATATAGTCATTTTTAAGAACATCAGGAAAGTGCTTTCTATTTTTCTTACAGTCTTTAACGCTATTATCAGTGTGTGGAAATAGTTTCCATTAGAACAAGTACATGCTACTATACATCACTTACTTGACAATACTGTCTGGTATTTGCACGTATTCCATTGGAATCATCTCATGAAGCTCTGCCAACGTGTTGACGTACTGTATCTTACTGCTGAACTTAGAGCTGAAACACAGAACAAAAAGTATTAATTGACTTTGCCCCTCAATCTTTTATGACATGCTAAAACCAAATGAAGAAATGCATTAAATGTATTAAATAATTAAGCATTTGGATATTCATATTTCAATTACAGACTGAGAGACTGGACTGTTAATGATTAATAACTCAAACAATTCACCTGCCACAGCTAAATAAGGCTGGTAAGAGGCAAGTCCTGTGAGGTGGGATAACACTTTTTATCATGTCAGTCCTTTCTTACATAATGGCTCATGTGTGAAAACTTCCCTGTAGGGAAGACAAGACTTTTACACAGAGCCTGAAGGTATTCTATTCATCCCTGACATAACTGGTGGAACATAAACAACTCAGCTTCACTGATATAAGAGGCAGCTCTAACATCTTAGAAGGCAAGGTACCTGGGCACTCCCACCTGAACTTGAGTGAATATAAATGCAATGGACTCTTCCCCCACTCAGTGAAGACAGTGACCATAACTTTGACAACACTGGAAACCTCATCACCAAGAAGACCAGAAGAAGAGGACCAAAGAGATGCCATCAGGACCATGGAGTGATGATATTTTTTCTACTTAGTTTGTCTGTGTTTGTCATGCTCTTTCTCCTCTCCTACCACACACTCTCGTTCTATCTCTCCCTCACATTTATTGCTAAACAAAAGTCTGTGCTACTGACTTCAGCATATGGCCTTGTTTGCACCTTAACTCAGACAGAGTCATCTCTCTAATAATTTTAATAACCATATCTTAATGCAGTCCAGCTGATCATGAGCCTACCTGAATCACATTACTAAGCCAACACCATAAATTGTAATGCCTACATACTAGACAATGTGATTAGTTTTACAGTTGGAAGGAGATATGTAAAAATTTGGAAAAGATTCAAATCCCTTACAGACTACTTACATGTAAAAAGAGATGGGAAGCATTATTTGACATGGATATAATCATAAAGGCAGTCATCAAGGGATTGTGATGACTTAGCATTTCTATTTTACACCAATTCTCAATGAAACACAGTAAAACTGAATTTCATCATTTATTCAGAAGAGCAGAGATCTGATTGTGTCTATTCTTACTGCAGTGCCTTTCTATGATGAAATAACATGCTTATTTCAGCTGTGCTATGTGGTTCATTTATTGTGCTTGTAAAAATGATCACTTGGAAAAAAAGCTAAATTTTTCAGAAAACACACTTCAAACACAAGGCTATTTACTTGTCTAACCGAAGTTATTTGTTAAGTATGAAGTTACGAGAAATCTTTCTCATTTGGCTTATAAAGCAATTTTTCACATTTAGCTCTGGTAGTATTTAGATCGTCTTATAACGTCAGTAATAGTGGCAAGCTCATATTGACGATATATGTTAAGTGTAGGTCTTGAAAAACAGAACATATTCTTTCTATTAACTGCTGACCTGCAGGTACAGCCAGACAACATGAAGCCTCTGAAATAGCTCTGAGCAGACAGTTACTGCCCCTCCCCTCAACAGACGTATCTTCCCAACAATGCAAAGTGAGACAACTGGAACAGGAATACATGAAGGTGCTGTGAACAGTTGTTCAAGCTCATTCATTATAATTTTTTCTGTACCAAATTAGCATCACTAGGCGCACACACACTGGATCACACTGGTCACATTTTAGATGCAAGAATCACCCACAACTGTCCAGTCAAAGCACTGTAACATACAGATTCTTAGCATTTTATCCAAATTGTTAATCATAGTCTGCAGCATCAGCATTGCCATCTAAAGTAACCTGGCAAACTGCAAGCCAATCATAAGCTTCTAAAGATGGTGGGAAGGGATTAAAAAATCTTTCCGTGGGTAATTTTTCCTCCTAAGGATTCTTCTGGGTCCACTAATTCTACTACATGAAGGATTTCTAATTCCTTCATGTGGGAGTCAGTGTATGGGCATCCCAGACACAGTTTATTTCACACTTTAGGGATAGCGTGCTGCCGATAGTGGTAACTTTCCATCATTTAAGTATTTCCATCAAATGCCAAGTACGTTTCACACACCCTTGAAAAACCCCTTTGAAATCTAATTTCTTACCTAACACAGCTCAAATAATTTTTGGCATGAATAGCTATAGGGGGTTCTAAAAGAGTATCTAAGATCTATATCTGCTACCTCTAGTTCTTTAATTCTATATATTCAGAAAATGCTTTGTCAGTCAAGATGGGTCCCACACTCCACTGAATTATCTTGCCAGTTTTTGAGGTAGAAAAAAGATAGAGCTGAGGTAGAATTGAGGGTAGCCCACACTCAGTGACTTGACTGCCCCTTACCATTTTGCTGTCTTTCAGGTTTTTGATTTCTACTGTTTAGTCCCAGATCTCAGCTGACATACAATTAAAATTATGTTGCTTGCCTTTAGTTATCTCACTGAAATCTCTGCTTGCTTTGTGGCCAATTAATTTCTCACTCTACTGAGAAATTATTATACTCTACTATTTCTCTCTCTACTCCACTGTGCCTGTCATGGGTTTAGGGAACAGCTGAGGGCTAGCAAACTAAGCTACAGTCACTGGCTTTCAATCCAATCAAGTTTTTATCTCCTTATCTCCTGAAGAAAGGGAACTCATCATGTTCTTCTGTCCTTGGTAAGGGTCCAAATATCTCACGTCATCCTCCACAAAAGTCACACTAGCCATGTGTCCTGACCACCTTTTTCAGCTTCTATTTGCCCTTCACTTTCTTCTTGCATCAAGACTCAGTCTATCTGGCTGAGATTGTCTCCAGTGTGTCCAGTTCCACGCTGCTGATCTGCTTTGCAAACTATTTAGAGTGAACATTTTCTCCTGTTTTGCAATGAAAAACCTCTAATCACTGCTGCTTAATACGGCTACTTTGAAAAAATGACTAATGAATTGAAACAGACATGACTTTTAAAAAAGACCAAACTGTCGTTTCTGGGAGCAAATAGGATGGCAACAGAAATATCTCAGGCGCAACTCCTTGTAACTACTGTTGATAATTCCAAGTATTGTTTCCTTTTTACTCTGGTATTCTGAATAGTAACTTTCAGCTTGGTCTTTAAGATACCACATCGAGAAAGGAGCTCCGTTATGACATTCTGCGTGTTGCACTTTGGCAGCAATGGGACAACTCATGTGCTTCCCCAACCCAGTGTCACTCTATCAGGACAGAGCACCCTGGAAGATCTCCAGTGTCTTCACCTGCAGACTGTGAGCAGAACTCCCTGAGATCTGTCATGACACAAGTCATTCTCAGGGTGGCTTCTGTAGATGAAGCTTCTTTTCTTGCCTGAAGCAACTCTTTTTTACACCTGCCAGTGTGCTCTCCCTGACTGCATACTTGCCTATCTTCTGCAGTAAGTGTGAGGTCTTTGAAGTTGGTAAATTTTTTTTTAATTGTTTTACTAATCAAACCATTATTTTTGACAGCATTAAACATTTTTTGAAGCCAAATGCATTCAAACACCTCAGGATGCAGGCAGTTCCTCTTGTATGAGCTATGAGCAGCAATAATATTTTAAAAACCCAGAACCATAGCCTAATCTTGTTCATAGCCAGGATTTTTAAAATAAGGTGATTATAATAACATACAGTCCCCTTTTCTATATGCCTTTTATCTGGATTCTGAATAAAGACTATTTTAAGGAACTGAATTCTCAGTACATACACATACAGGTTTAGAAAACCATGCCTACGACTTCCGCAACTAGACACTCATATGAATCATGTTTTTCCCCCCATTCACCTTCAGAAAGTGAAATTCAACTTCCAAAATCCCAACATGAGCTATAAAATGAGCACTATTCAGTGAAAGATTAACAGCCACGTTTGATGATTTAGGGGGCTTATGTATTCTCAAGGACACAGAAAATCATAGCTGTTTACGACATACCTTATAAAAGGTCGTGTTACAGCCAGAATTGTCCTGATAAACCATGATGGATGAACAATTATAAATGACTTCAAATTCTTCCGTAATCTAAGTAAAAAAAGCAAGAGTTTCTTAGAGAAACAGAAAAAACCACAAAAGATAAAGAAAGATCATTTACAGTAAACCCTGGCATACAGCAGAGTTACAGAAATGGACACCGTTTAAAATAACAGCTGTGGATCAGACAGGAAAACACTACTTACCGTCGATCAATCATCTGATAACATTTTTTCATCCAACCCAATCCAGGCATCCTTCTTCTTGGTGTTGCTCCATTCAAGTAGACAATCATATAGTCTTCAGCTACCATCAACTCTAAGGTACTGATTACATATCTGATAAAAGTACAGATGTCATTGAGCACATACACTAAATCAGACTATTAGGAATAAATGAAGGTAGATTGAACACTTTATGACAATACAGGCTTTTTTTTTCCTTTAAACAAAAGCAAACATTTAGCACTGATCACCAGGGTACCTATAGATACACAGCTAGAAAACCACAGTCTTACCTCTGTCTTCAAAAATATGTGGCTTCCTTACAATAATAGAGTTTTGTAGTGAGTTTTCAAGTATCACTGGTGAATCTGCTTTTTCTTAAAAAGTAATTAAATCAGGAGATTTTGCAAGGGAGAACATGGCATCACGTGAAGTCCTAGGAACTTCTGAAATTAACTCTTGAGAAACTTCTATTCACTATTCTAATCACCAAGTTTGTTCAATACAGTAATAAAAGGTGTCAGAAGATATTGTTTATGTTTCGTGTGATCCTTACACTCATGCTATCGGGTCTGTGACTGCAAAATACAAATACTTTGACACTCAAGCCCAAGAAAACCTGTCCATCAACCTCATATATGATGGAACAGAGCACTCCACGACATCACTTCATTTTGTGAGCAAAACACTCCCAACACCCATTATCAGATAGTGCTCTTGGGGCCAAATGCATTCTACCTAAAAGAGCACACTACTAATTCAAATAAGAAGATGGTTTTAAATTCTTGTTTGGGACTATCTATGCAGATGATCCACTCAGAAGTCCCTACCCCATTTGGGAGCTGATCATCACAGGAATGATGAAACAGTTTGAAACAATTCAAATTGTTCTCTCTACTATCCAGCCTCAAGGCACACCTATGTAAAAACTAGAATGCAAAACCACAAGTCACACCTTAAAAACCTGAATGCCTGAGTGCACTCACTACAAAAGGCAGCTCTATCCCTAAGCATAATGGCCCCTTTCACAGTTGTAAGGGAAAGTCTCACAATCTAATCTGACCCTTAAATTCCTTAGGATGCAATGTCTTTAGAAGAATTGTAGGAAATCTAGTTCTCACCAGAGAGTGGTATTTTACCTGGGCATAAAGTAGGCAACATTAACTAGACCGGTTCCATGCATCTGGTAAATTCCATCCAAATCACTACCCCCACAATGCATTCCACTGCTCATTCTTACCTTGCAGCTGTGCATTCCCTGCTTTTGCCTCACATTTGTGAAGGCTTATGTCTAACAGTGATATAGGAAAGCAAGGGATTGCATGGACGTTCTGATGCATAAAGCTTAATTTAATATCTACTTCAACAAAGCTACTATTTGACAGGTTGTAAGATTAGCCCTTCCACAGGGCAGAATACCTAGTGCTTTAAAGGCACTTAAACCCTGAAACATACAAGTTTGTAAGAACACGTGTGTAAGTATGTATTAAAATACTACAAGACTTTCAGCTCTTTTCAGGAACACAACAGTCTAAAAATGTCAAGAGAGCAAGAGTCTAAAAACGTCAAGAGAGCAAGAGTGCCTTTGCAAATTTTACCTAATAATTTCTTATTATTTGATAATAATGGCAATTCCTTCATTATTTGAAAAGATAGACAGAAATTTTCAGATTGACTAGAACAATTGAATCACTCAGAAAGCAAAGTGCTGGTTTTGTTTTCAAAGTATAGTTTTTCAAATTGAGATTATTTTAAAACATTTTAATTTGTGGACTGGCTTTAATCTGACTTCCAGGCAGCCACAAATTAAACAGTAGATTTTTTTCATGTGGTTCTGCATTATCTGCAAAGACTGCTGTAGAAGCTGTTTAAAGCATTTTCACCCAAATTCAACCCTTCAAAGACAATTTTACAGAATTAGTCAATATAAAAAATAGGAAGAAGATAAGTGGAAATGTGAAAGGAATTCAGATGGGAAAGGAGCTATTGAGGATAATCAGAAGCTAGAGGTAGTTTATATGCTACCAGAAACATGCTGTATAAAAAAAGAGATTTAGTGGTTTGCAGGTCTCTCCAGATCCCTACATAATTCAACAGTAAAGAATTACCAAATATTTAAAAATATTATTTTTTGTATATTTAGCAAACTGTTGTACTCCCTCTATTTCCATGCAGACCTAGAATGGAAAGAAAGAGTTGAACTTACTCCTTTTTCTTGTTTTCTTGGAGAGAGCCAACTGTCTACAAGCCTTAAAATAAGCTGCAAGTTCACAGCCAACATGAACTCACATTTATATTACTACTCCAGAAAAAGTGACTTACAAAATTCACTTCAGCAATATTCTTAAGCCATGTGGAAAAGGCTCTTAAGGCTTTCTCTGCAAAGTTAATTTATCACCAGCTCTATGTGAACAAGGGTCTTGGGTGAAGACAAAGAACAACTATTGAATGTCAGTCATGGTTACAGTTAGCTTTGTTCCTTACTTATCAAGTTAAAACCACTATAGTAATTCCTTCCTCTCTTCTAAATCACTGGGCATTGTGTGTATCAGTTACTGTAGATGACATGGAGTTCTTAAAGGCTCTACCAGGCAAATGATACCAGTTGTTCTGACCAGAAACTAAAACACTGAGTCTTAATTTTGACACATAAAGACAATGTTAAAGGCACTGGCTGCCAACAAGTACATCTTCACAGACTGGAACATTAAGGAGACCTGGGTCTGTGCTCTCAGTGCCTTGTAAGCTGCAAATGGCAAAGGCTGGGTCTCCTGCTGGCTTTAGAAATTACTTACTGCATTTTAGCACAGAAAACATTGGAATGATTGATTTTTTAACAGCTGTAAGTGGAAGTAGCTGAAGGCACTTCAGGAGAGAGTTGCCTTCAAAATTTTGGGCTGCCAAACCGATTGCTATTAGGAATAATTTTCCTGTGATAGATTTGGGGTTATGTGGCCAAATTTGTGTCCTGGCCAACTGGCCCCTGCCACTTCTAGCTGAATCAGAAGCAGATGGAGTCAGGAAGCATAGTTAGAGATGCTTGTGTCAGCAATTGCCATTTATCCTGTTTTTAAAAAGCAAGTGTCAAAAAAAGGCCCTGTAACTCCTAAACCCAAGACAGCATATATTAAAATATGTTCAGAGATACATCATAATAATAAACAATGAACAGTGAAAAACTGTCTAAGCCCCTGCTGGTTGTACTCAGCAAGACATGGAAATCATTAGTGAAATAGTGTAAAGACTGTAGCCCCAACAAGGTGAAGATATCACACTCCTTGGCTTTTAGAGAAATATTAACAGTCAGATTTGGTCCTGACAAATACACCTTAGTTTGGGAAGGTGAGTAGATAAAGGATACCAAAATAACACTCCACTGAGCAGTTTATCTATAATTGCTATTTTCCTTGTCATTCCCCTTCCAATAGCCAAAATTGCCTCTTAAGGAAAGACAAGTTACCTCTCACTGCATAATTCTGAGAACTAACTCAAAAGACTTTGTCACATTGCTCACATATCACTCACAGGAAAAGATTTTCCATGACATAGTTGTAATCAGTTCGACTGCTGTCTGGCAAGAAGCATGCCGCGAACACAATGATAGCATTCAGACCATCACCATAGTATCCTGTGGAAAAAAAACGAAAACCCATTTTTGTCTTTGTCAAAAGATCTTTTAACAGGATAAAAGTTTATCTTCTAATAGGATAATTTTTTTTTTTAAATCCTGTAATAAAGCTACTATGTCTACTGCTGAAGCATCCCAGAACGCTGCATACTGAAGGCTGGAAAATGTATGAACTATCATAAAATGATAAGGAAGTTGGATAGTCAGCTAAGCTGAATCCTCAAAAACCACACATAGCACAACTACTTTTTATACTTTTTATAGTTTAGTTTATATACCTGCAAAAAAGCCTCCTAAGGCTTCTACTTCTGGTTCATTGCAACTCTATGGCAATCATGTACTGAATGCTCACCTCAGACTGAGGAATAAGGGGCTAAAGAAAATATCCTACATTTGTTGTCCTGCATTGTTTGAATTATGTCCGGCAAAGTCTTGCAGTCCAATCTCAATTGGCCTGTGCAGCTCCAATGGCTTTAGAACATTACAATTATGACTGCACTCCACTATCCCTTAGAAGCTCCTGGGGATCAGTTAAATCCTCTGCTGCAAGTTTTGTATAAATTACTTTTTAACCTTCGATACTCCACTTGTCCAATACTGGCATTCTCTGGGCTGCATCACTGCCTAATGATAGCTGTTAATCTTCAAAGCTGTAGCACTACCATTCCAGGGCCCAGCACAGCTGCTTGTTATCCAAAAGAATATGTTTCTTTTTCATGATGGATTAATGTTGGTTAATCTTCTCCATAACCCTTTGCATCTGCCATGGATTTTCTGTATTTATCTTAAATAATAAATAAAAAATACTCCTGTATTTCAGTTGAAAGTTTTGCTTAAAGGATACATGCAATAAGGAGGGAATTTATAAAGATGGCATAAGAATGGCTGTAGGTAGATAGCACTAGAGATGCAGAGACAGAAGACAGATATACTCAGAGAACACTCAAAAACCTTTCTAGTCCAGAAAAAACAGACCCTAAGGGAGAAATTATATTATTTGTGAAGGAAACTTCAATTCCCCTCAGGAACATGTTCTCATGACAAAAATTAAAGCCTAATACTAACACTTAAAGAACCTTTGCAAAAGGAGATTCTAAGACTTCTACAGTGCTTTCTGGATACTAGAGAGCAATATCCAAACCTAACTAAAGTGCTTTGGAACTCAAGTCCTGTTTTCAGCACGTATTATTATTCAGCTAGATTATTTGGAATTGTGCTGGTTTTGGCTGGCAGAGAGTTAGTTTTCTTCACAGTGGCAAGCATGGGGCTGTAGTTTTGATTAGCACTGAAATCAGATGGCTGGTAACATAGAGATGTTTTTGTTATTGCTGCGCAGTGTTCACAAAGCACCAAGGCCTTTTCTGCTTTTCATACTGCCTCTCACCACTCAGAGAGCAGGCTGAGGATCCACAAGAACTTGGAAGAGGAAGGGGACACTGCCAAGACAGCTGACCACAACTGACCACAGGGATATTCCAGACCATATGGCATCATGCTCAGGAGAGGAAGAAGGAGGAAGTGGGAGGAGACATCTGGAGTAATGGCCTTTATCTTCCCAAGTGTTTTGTGTGATGAGGACCTGCTCTCCTGCAGATGGCTGAATACCTGCCTGTCTTTGGGAAGTAGTGAATGAATTTCTTGTTTTGCTCTGCTTGTGTGCACAGGTTTTGCTTTATGTATTAAACTGTCCTTATCTCAACCCAAGACTTTACTCATTCTTACTCTTCTGATTCACCATGTGGGAGTGAGTGAGCAAGTGACTGTGTGGGGCTTGGCTGCCAGCTGGGTTTCAACAACAACAGGAAAAAGCAATATTTCTCTCCCCCTCAGGTTTACAAATAGGGAAATAGGGAGGACATTTCCTTCCTTCCATAAATTTAATAAAATTTTAAAAGACTTTATAATAAAGCAATCTGTCCAGCTGGCAGGCACAGGAATTTGGCAGTAAGAGCGCATTATGGCAGGTGCATCCACTAAATTACACAGCACAGTTTGCAGTTCATGGAAAGCAAAACAATTATGTGCAGATGCTAACTAACAACACACAGAAGAAAAATCCACAGATAAATCTAAGCCACTTCTTCTCACACGTGCTTGAAGAGAAGGAATGTTCACCCTAGGGACAAGTGTATTCTAATTCATCACTAAAAGCCAATGAAAGCCATTTGCCCAAAATCTCAGTTAGCCAAAGCAAAGAAAAAGATCTCTAAAAAATTTCTCCATCAGCATATATTGAAGACAATCTCAAACCTAGGCTGCCAAATCTACTCTCCCCTTTCCTATTTTGTAGCTACCACCTAGACTCTGCATTTGCTGTTACCTGTAATTTGGCAGGGAGGAGTGTTCAGTAGATCTTTGAATCATCAAGAAATGCTTGACTTGACTTCCTTTTGACTAATTTTAGTCAGAAACTACTATTGTTCTTGAGATTAAAGAAAAGACTCCTGGCCCTCTAAACATTCCACTGAAGTACTGCCAAAGGGAACTTCATATGGAATGGGCCCTTCTGCCATAATGTAGAAACTCTTCAAGTTGTCTGAAGTTTTCCACCTTAGATGCAACAAAATGATTTTGTTTCCTTGTCTTCAATCTGCCACTTCATAAATGCAGAATTTAATCCAGTCCATAACTTACTTTGATTTGCCTAGATATCAGGGAAAATTTCCAGTTTAGGCAGCAGCAGGTTGAAACTTATTGTTATATCTTACACTGTTTGTTTTACAATGACTAATGCTATTGACTGATAGCAAAACACCCTTTCAAAAGTAAAAAACCTAAATGCTCTTTATCTTACACTGCAGTGATCTAACAAAACATCAGACATGTAAAATTTGAATTCATATTATTTCATACTGAGAGTTGAGCTGAATTACCTAGTCTCCCACTAAACACTGATTGTTCAAAAAAGCTGATATAAACATAAACTTCAACATCTAGTAGGAAATACACAAGTTTTTACTGCAAATGCATATTGACTAGTTTACAGCACACAAAAATATATAAATAAACAACATTAGCAAGGCCCAAAAATATTTTGTGTTTGTTTCCTAAATTAAGCCATCTGGGTATGTTTGCTAAATTGTGTCTGAGGTGTCATCACATTCATAAACCTTTGATGGTAGTGTTGTAGTAGAAAAATGCTTGGTGGCCTAAACATTTTTATTAATTCTGGTTAAACCTTCTGTATACTGGCCACCATGAATACCTGTAGGCTAGCATTAAGCTGCTTTTAATGTAAAAATTAACCATCATTTATTTATGTAATTTTACCAGACAGAGGCTCAACACTGAAAACATTTTAACTTCAATATTTTAGTATCTTTAACTGATGCTGCAGATCAACAACACTGTGACAAAAGCATCCTCATATAAACTCATAAATCTTACCTCTGAGATGCTATGCTGCCTGCCTCAGTTTTTGCAGGAATAAAACAACTTAACCTAATACCTTGCTTAACAGATAACAAAGAGTGCCCCCCAAAAATACAGAATCCAAAGATAATCCAAATCTGAGACAAGAAAAGGCACTTAAAGTAATATTTATCCATTTGAATTAATTTATACAGAAGTGTACTAGTAACGCTGAAACTATAAATTCTCTGAGAAAGCTGGGAAGCAGATAAGCAAATGAGAAAATACAGCAAGCACACGGGGCCATTTTCCTACTTTAAATGTTTTCTTTGATATGTTATTTGATAGTTATTAACAAGTTATGTAAAATGTCCCATAAACCAGTTCCTGGTGAAATGCTGCTGACAAATATAAATGGCAGAAAAATAGCATAAGGTGAGTAGTCAGATGAATGGAAGCCCCGGGGAAAAGGATCTTTTTTCTTTTGCCACTCTACTTGTTTGTATCTGTGCAACTACATAAATCATTCAGCAAATCAAAGAGCATTATACTTCCTCACACAAAAGGTTTTGTCAAAACTCACCAAATAAAGTTTTCAAAATTTTATTTTGCTGTAGGTCAAAAGCTTTTCTCCTTGTCCAAGACAGTTTTATCCTACAATGACCAGACTGTTCCTGACACATACATGTCAGTATGCTGTTTCCAAAATAGCTTTAAATCTAAAATTCTTATTAGTCATTGCCACATTGAATTTAAAGCCTGACTGATTTCAGCCAAGGCTGAAAAATAAGTTTTCTCTCCCCTTGTCAATATGATAATGGAACAAAAATAAAAATAAATAATGATCAGTAAAGCATAAATTTTTTACATCAATTTAAAAAATGCTTACAGCTGCTCCTACCTCCATGTGAAATGACTTTTTTGTATGGTTCAATGACTTTCATATCAATTCGCTGTTCTTGTTCTCCAATAACCACTGTTCTCCATAGCCTGTTGTCCTCTCGCTCCTCTTCAGCAGAGTACTCAGGAATTGATTCAGACTCCTCCTGGGAAGCATTCTTATCAGCAGTCTGCTCTTCTGAAAAGGAGAACTGTATATATTACCTCTTCCTGTTAGAGCTCTAAATATTTTTGCTGTTACATACATTTGAGATGGATGACTGAAATTAACTGCATTTTTACAGTACTTGTATAAGTAAGAGCAGAATGACACATATTTGAAGCAAACTGTTCTTTCTAAAATATTATTCTGTCTCTGCAGTCATAACAACAGAATTTGAATTGCAAGTCAGTAAGTGAGGTAACAGTGAACAAAGATAGAGTGAGATACATAATGACATACATGAGAGTACACAAAAAGCTGCAGACATTCTATTTGAAAATACTAATGAGATCTATGAGAATTAAGAATCAACTCAAAAAAGTAATTTTAATTGACAAGAACTAAAAAACACTATGTTTCATAGGTGCCCTCAAACACTTAATCAGAGAGGCACATCTGTGGCAGCAGCTCTCTGGCCACAGAGAGCAGGCACAGACTTTCCCAGGCATTTTCCCAGGGAAGGCTGTGAGAAGATCAGAGGAAAGAATGAGAAGCAATTCTTATCTCCACTTGTTGCACCTGCTGTTGTGCATATGTGGAATGTGTCATGGAGATTTGTTTACCAAAGGGTGATTTCTTAATTGGACACTGGATGGTGTTTGGATTGATTGACCAATTAGGACAAAGCTGTATAGGACTGGCTGGAAGGGTTACTGAGTTTCTTAAGAAGTATAGTATAATATAGTATAGGATGATATAATAAAGCAATTGATCAGCCTTCTGCAATCATGGAGTCAATGCTAATTATTCCCCGGCTGGCGGCCTGAGGCAACACACACCTGTAGATAACCCAACACTGTCTGTGTGTTCAAATCGAAGTATATGATCCTCAAAACACATTAGTTTATCATAAGAATTTAAAAAGTTCTCTATGAAATCAGGAATATGATAGCCTACTCTATGTATACCACATATATCTACATAGAAGCTACAGGCACATATACATACATGTACTATTACTTTGTAAAACTGAATTCTCCATTAAATCCTACCAATAATTTCATTAGATCTGTTACAAACACCAAGTTTCTCTAAGCCCACAAAAAAAGCTTCTAAAAAAGATAGGTTGAGCGCATATTTATTGCTACAATAGGACTAACAAAGTCTGAATTTCTACCGCTGCCTGTCTTGAATTTTCTGTCCCTAATACAAAACTTCATTACAGAATTATACTGGCAGAAGGTGCCCCTCTCTGAGGTAGATTCTTTCATGTGCAATGAAATCTGAGTCTATAAACAATTCTCTACTTCACCTAGTTTCTGCCTGATGGAATCCTGAAAGACAGGAGGAATATTTCACCTCTTTCCTCACTGTCTAACTAGCCAATGACTTAAAAACATACTCAAATAAAATTGTATTAATGGTGGAAACAGGGATGGAAAATCAAGAAATATATACACATGCAACTATAGTGTGACCATGTAAGCCTTTTTTCCTGAAGAACTCTGAATGAGTTTGAGGAGATCTAAGGCTGGAAAAAAGGACAGTCTGACAAAAAGTGGGGTTTTTTTCAAGTATAGTATTTCAAACTGGTTTAACAGTTGCTGCTCAGCAGATTATATACTGAGGAATTGAAGAATATATTGATGCCTTTCTCAGGGCATAATGCTCATGACGTTTAACAATAGCATTCAGCTTTGGAACACCACGTATTCTGTGACACTGGGAATAAGCTTACAAAATGCATAACCCCACTACCTCCAAACCCAGGTATCTTAATGCAATTTTGTATGTTGTCAGTTTTGCAAAGGTACTGTTGGTAGCAATATGAAAATTACATGCATACAGTCAATATATGCAAACTTTGACAGGCCCTTGCAGGGCAGACCATTCCTATAAGGATACAGGGTCTCCACATGACATTATTATGCAGCTCAGGTACTTTTAGAATAAACAGATGGGATTACCAACACAGCCTACAAAGACTGTCAGGTCAGTTGATTCCTTGTGAAGAACAAAGAACATGACTGAGGCAGAGAAGTGTAGCTGGCAGAACAAACTTTAATTAAAAGAAGCTGGGCTACGTACATGGCTGAAATTGTATTTGGAGTTTGTGGTGGTTTTGTTGGTTTTTCTTTTTGGTTTGGTGAAACTTAAGACAATAAAAAATTACTAAAACCCTGATAAAACTTGCAATGTTGAAATTAGATACACAAATTATTTTTTAATAGAAATGGTACTAGATTGCCTCTTCCCAATGAAGTAGCTCTCTTTCACTGCCTGGAGAGGTGATTTTGCAGAGAAAAATGCACCAGTGTGAAATTCAGAAAGGAAATAATATCTGCAGACAAAATAATAACCATTCTTTCTTTATAAATATGCTGATTGGAGAGCAGACCTTCACTGATACTCATATATGGTTTTCAGAAATGCAATTTTTATGTCATCTAAAGCAATAATCATGAAAAGCTCATTTCAGAAACTAGAATGGCTTGTACAGGGAATGTTGAAATGTATAGTATTAGTGACTAAAAAGCCCCACCCCATGAAATTGATGATCAACCAATCTCTGAACAAGTCAGGTGCTAGTTCAAGACAAGTACTTTAGTATTTCTGCTCTCATCTTTCATGCATATTGCAGTTGTGATAATTGTTCTTCACCATTCACTTGAAAAAATGGGTCTCAGTATTACTTATAATACAGAGACATTTTTCAGTGATGAGGCAAACTCCTGAACCATAGTAACAGTCTTGCTTTCCTCAGCTGTCTTTTGTAGTTCAAAGGGAACTTCAACAGTCTGATCATGACAAAAGTCACTGTTCTTTCTGGTCTCAGCAGCTATGTTTTTGTCAGTATTTACTTTTCTGGGTTTGGCAGCAGTTAGAAATATTGAATTGTGGGAGATTGCTGGTAGCATCATGATGAGTGCCTACCAGCTAAGTAGAGTACAGGAGTACAAAGATAACAAAGGCTGTTTACCATGCAAATAAGCCATTCTGCACTCACTCGTATGACTATAATCTTAGCTATCAGATTAACATTACATATAGCCAACTTCTTTTATTGCTGGCTTATTTTGATAAAATGTTGAGAGTTTTTTTAGTTTTTTTTGGTCTTTTCTACTCTTTTCATGGCTCATCTCAGTGGAACATATTTTTACTATTAGCTATCTAAAATAAAACTACACAACCCTATAAAGGTCACCAAAACCAGAGGGACCCTGAGCTCTTCACTTAAGAGTCTGGGGAAATTGGTCTAACTTTAAGAACCAAATGAACCATCACATTTAGAAAGCAGAAAAAAAAACCACTGGGTGGAAATGCCATCAATACAACTGCTACCACAATCACTGGAGTTCAATTTAATTACTTGAGGGCTTAAAGGAAACATCTATTCTACTGCAGACAAGAGACTTTTTCTCTCATATGGTGGTCACAAGCATGTGAGGCTCTGCGTGTGTGTTAGTTTTAACCCTCACTATAAAATCTGCTAACTATCAAGCAACTCATCACTACACTCTGCATCTACACATAAGAAAATCAGCCTCCTCATGAGAAGTAACATTAGAGACGCTAATGCATGATTGAGTACACACTAATGCCTCTTTGGCAATACTACTTAAAATAATGCAACTGTTCTTGTATGCTCCAGCAACCTCACTAGCATTAGGGAAAGTAAATGCATGGTAAAATTCAGTTTGAACTGATCCCTTTTAAAAGTGTCTTTCTTGGCTGTAAAATGTTCACACTTGTTTTCCCCTCAAATAGCTTGTGATCTGTTTGTATCTACATCAGTAATTACAGTTCTTACATGTTTATGTTTTATAAGGTACTAGCAAGGAATAGGAAACGCCCTATTTTGAACATCATGAAACAAAGTAAACTGAGTAAAACTTCTACATCATATTTCTCTAGGAGAAAATCATAATACATGAAGAAAGAGTGAAGTTTCCATTGCACACTTCAGGGTGCATCTATATTGTACAGCCAGCCCTGCTGAGAAAGGACATTAAAATTATTCCTTGTGGAACAAGGAATTTTGTTCTTCCATCACCTGAGCTAGCTTTATTATGCCAACCACACACCTTCCATATCTCAGCTTTCCAATCGTGGGAATAAAAAGCAGACTTTTCTTCCTAACAAATGACCTCTCAGCACATTGTGTCTACCTCACTTACATATAGCAAGATCTTTGGTGCAGCCAACATATTTTGCACAAAGTTATTTTCTTAAATATGACCAATGTAACTGTAATCTAGAGCTGGCCAGAGCTACAAGAAGCTGCAGTTAGCTACAGCATTCTCTACTGTAATAGTCAGCTGCTCTCTCCTTCTTGAACAACTGTTTTCAGACAAGTCCTATGGTACTGGACAAAGACAGGACTTTGAATTTCATTCTCCCTAGGTAGCTGCTCTTACTTTATTAATTCAGCTGTACTATTTCTTTCTGCACTCTGAATAAATAGAAAGATAATACTTTACACAGGAGGAATAAAAGTTAAAAAAAAGCAGACAGTAAAAATACCTGGATGCCTAGCATTGAAGAACCCTACATTTTCAATCTAGAATATTACCTTGTCCAGTGTATTCAAAAGAGTCAGCTTCATCAGGAGTGTCAAGGTCATCTACATTAATGTCAATTTCATCAGGTGTATCCAAATTATCATCAGACAGTATAGACCCTTCACTCTGGTCCAATGAGAGATTGATGTTTGGAGCAGTGAGCTTTATCCTTCTGGGTTGGGAACCATTAAGATCAAGCGAATTGGGAGGCTCTGAATAAAAGGAAAAAAAAAAAAAAAAGAGAAAAAGAACTGTATCTACTCCACATACAATTAATCTCCGAGGTACTCGAAAACTACCTTTAAGCACACTGGGACAGAGCAATTCTAGTAACACCATGACATTTAAGACCATCTAACACAAAACACAAATATTAGCATTAATGTTTAATGAAATGAAACAAAAATCTACAGGAACAGGAAATGTACTTCAGAGCTCTTAAATTATGCTAAATCCAGATTTACTTTTTTGCAATCATCAATTTTGAACATGCTCTGACCCACAATATTTAAGAGTTTAAAGGGCAAATACAAATCATTTGTGTTATGAATCAAGACATTGCTGAGTCCTGGGAAAATCTGTATAAGGTAAAAGCCATTGTAAGTATTTCTTTTCTTATGCACTCAGGGCTGATTTACAAATACTTACATCTTTAGCTTTAACTATATAATACCTTACTCAATACAATGACAAATAAAAAATATCTGAGTTTCTTAATCAGTCCTAAATAGAAGTAGTATTCAACAAGACGAGAGCTAGATATACCTTTGCTCCTTGCCTCTGCCTTGTATGGCACATTTCAAGTTGATCTAACTAGTTCACTTAGACAGAAGTAAATCATAAAATAAATAATACAGACTATTAAAACTTTACAAGGACTAAACAAGTGGTAACCATGCCCAAGAGATTAATTGTAATTAATTGATAACTGTAATTATCATTTCTCAAGTGAAGAAGAAAATTGACTACATGAAGCAAACTCAATGCTTTTTTCTTTTTAACACTGAACTGATTCTTTACCAGCACAGAAATATCATTCTCACTGCATAATTAAATGCCACAAGATACAATTAAGAAAATGAGCAAGAGCTTCTCTCACCAGGCCTCATCTCTGTAGAACTGGGGCTTAGTACACCCTCAGCTAAGGGGATGTCCATTCCCACATCCTCTTGTACCAACCTGAGAGGTAAATACAAAGTAAGATCTTAAAGAGTGTACAGCTTGTGATTTTATACAGAACTGAAATTTCCTCCAACATAGCCAGTTCAGAAGTCTGATTACAAAACTGATGTTGAAAACAGCAATATTTCTCATTTTACACAAATGAAGTTGGTCTTTGGTTATCCAGCAAACGGGAGACATCATTGCAAGGAGCTTCAGCTACTCTTTGTAAAACAGTATATTCATGACTGTATACACAGTTACTGTATAGCAAAAATGAGTAGGTTTTCCCTTTTTTTGGTATCACATGTATCTTACAGCAATTCTGACCCAAACCAGTAATACTGATGCAGGTAATCTGTCACACTGAAAAAGTTCAGAAAGTAAAAAAGTGAGAACCAAAACTACATCACAGATTTTCAAAGACTAAATTGTTGCAAATATCTTACCTAGACTCCATTTTTAGGGAGATTACTAAGAAATTACATTTAACATATATACATATGTACACACATACCTACACACATACATACACACATAAGACAAGGAAGAGGCACTAAGTGGTGAAAATAGCAACAAAGATAGTTAAATGTTTAAAGCAAGTTGACTTGAACTGTTTTTATGTCTACTTGTTATTTAAATATTTTACTAAATACTTGCTGGAAGAACAGTTCAACTGCAAATAGGAAACAACATTTTAAATTTTCAGGACACTTTTAACAGCTACCAAACTATTTGCAAATGTAGGACTTCAAGAGAGCTTCATTTACTTTATCATAATACTTGTAGTATTTTATTCTGCACTACTGTTCCAAAATCTGTTGTCTTTTTTTTTTCCCCCACAAAAGCTGAAGAACAGACCATTCTTACACTTTGACCAAGAGAACTGTGACGAGATCAAAGCTAGTACTTTCCCTGCAACAGCATCAGCTAGCTATGTTTTGAATGATTCAAGTGATTCAGCTGAACAGATCTGAATAGGTGTGGCTTATTGTTCTTGCAGTTTCTTCCTGCCCTCACCTTCCCAATGAGGAGGACTACCCTCATTATTTGTGTCCAGACAAGACCCTTTGGTCAATCACTATCAAAATAAGAGTATAGCTTCTGTGATTTCGAGTTATTTCATATAAATTATATATAAATGTGCATATGTAGGGCTGCCAAAGGCTTCAAGCTGAAAAAGATCTTTACTTCAAGCCCCGTGAGATCAAATTCCCAGTACAGACCAGCAAACTAGTGAACTCCCAATTTTCCATGAGACCATAGAGAACACAGTTTAAAGCTATGGTCAAACATGTTTGTGCTGCTCAGCTTACAACCAAGCCTTGCCTCTCAATAAAACCTGATTTTACTAATTTTGATTTTATCCCTACATACTGTACAGTATATCTTTCATAAACACAGAGATGAACAGCTTAATGATTTTTACAAAACATATCAATTCTGGAGTATGTTTAATTACTGTCAAAGAAGGCTTGAAAGACTTTCTCTTAGGATACAAAAGAGAATAGTGAAGAGATTTGATCAATGTATCCTGTTCATGAATAAAATGAAGGCACAAATTGCCCGTAAGATACCAGTTCCTTTTTCCCCCCTACTCTGTACAATTATCTGTATTCAGAAGTACTGAATACCACCACAATTTACACAGATAATGTAAATAAATCATTAGAGTCTTTGGCTTCTTCTTCTTTTTTTTTTTTTTCATTGCTTTTATACAATCCATAGTAAAATATGTGTAATGAATTCATCTAAACTTACTAGAGAGAAATCCTAATTCAAAAGAAGTGCTGCAAGTAACAGCTGGCTAGGGCAAACAACTGTAGTGGAAAGGGTGAGGGGAGAGTATCAATGTTTCTAACCCATTGTAAATTCAGATTTGGATTTTATGTGGGGCTTTATTAACCTTTCAAAAAATAAAACCATGAAGAGTTCTTTGATTAAACCAGCTCAGGCTTAGTCAGATGATGACTTATGGGTACTCAAGGGTTTATATTTTGGTTAGAAAGAATAGAATTTTGGTACTGTCATTCAAACAATTAATTTCTGATATTTCTTACAGCTTTATCAGACCAAATGGCAATTCCTTCCTGCACAACCTTTGGAAATTACTGGAGGAAATTATTTGATAGGAAATATTCAAAGGTGTGTGAATAGTAAGGTAGAGCAAGACAGTGAAATTTCAGGCTTTCTATATTGAAAAGAGACATTTTTCTCTGCATAAAACAAAAAAATTGCTTAAGAATGAAGACCATCTTTTCCTCTGTATGAAAAGAGCATACCTGAGTTTTATAAACTCTATACACTGTTTCCTACAGAAACAGTGACAATTATAATCTGAAAGAAACTTCCCACAAGTAATTAATTCACAAATTTAGAGCTGCATAACATTTTTGCAATGCTCAGAACAGAATTATCCTAAATCATGATGATTCTAGGATTACCTCAAGACTGCTTTTCTCCCTGTGGCATCTTCTTTTTATTTTATTTTCAACACATATGTACTTGAGTTGGAATTGTTGCTTTCTCTAGGGCCACTTACACTTTCACAACAGAAATTTGAAGTATTTTTCTGCTTTCAATGGGACTATTGCAGCTGAGTTAAACCAGAATTTTTTATCATATTTGTGAAGAACAGTACATTTCTAGATATTAAAAGCTATATGTGAAACACTTGTTTGAATTTCTTATGAAATTCAGCTACAGGCAGTATACTCAAAAAATATCCCTACTACTGGATAACAGCATCAGAATTTGTTGGAGAATTTCTAACTTTATTTTGTTGACACAGTGCTTTTAATGACAAAAATCTGTACTGTTCATATTGGGTTACTAAATTTGGAAAGACTCTCTGATCCTACAAGCACAGGGTCAAAGCAGGCATTTTAAAAGTCCAGGTGCCAAAAGCATTGCTGATGCAAGGTTCTCCATTTTATCTTCAATTACATAAAATGCTATTGCCTTTCAGAAGCTTTTTTTAGCAGAGATTCGGTTT
>VXBC01001381.1:254464-290411 GCA_013399945.1 Ploceus nigricollis | reverse complement strand
TTTAGAAAGCACATTCTAATCAGGTATGATTTACTGGATTGATAAAAAAAGGATCTTGGAACAGAGGTCAAAGTCAATTAAGGTTTTTTGTGTCATAAATGACTTCTTTTATGTTGTACACAGACCAGTCATTTAAGGATCAGCTGCACTGGGAATCAAGTTACTGATTATTTGCTCTGATATTCAGGTCTATGATCTTGTTCAGAAGCAGCTGAACTCCCCTCATTTCTCAAAGGTGGATCAGAGACAGATACCAAATTCATTTGAAAGGAGAAGAGGCAGGAGGCTGAAATACTTTCCTTGCTCTTTTTTTGGTTCAGACATCCATACAGCTCAATAAACTAATAAGCTTTAAATAATTCTTAACGCCCTCTCAAACCAGTATTTCTCAAAATTAAAGTTATCCTTCCTGACTTTTCTAGGTACAGCAGCATTCTGCTACTTCGGAAAGAGCAGCTTTGAATATTCACAGCAATATGTCATAATCCCTATGGGCTGTGTTGCCTCATCCTTGTGTCATCTGTGATCTATCACCAGTTTCCCAAGTTGCTCTGCAGCTATTATTATCAAGAATTTAATTTCTTTAGTCTAAAACAAGATATGCTTCCAATGCACTGCTCTGAATAAATACCTACAACATGCAAAAGAGATCAACATTAATCCAGTTGTGACTGTCACCACAATTTATTCACCAGCTGGACTTCAAAATGTATACATTTTCTCATTTTCTTTACTCATCATTGCAGATGTTTAATCTGAAGTGGAGCCTGCAACTGCCAGGAACTTTTCCCAGATAAGTAAATCATGTTCCCTCCAAGCTGTTCCCCTTACACAGAGAAATTATTTTATTCTTAAATTTTCACAAGCTGTCAAAAGTTTTTTTATAAAGTTTCAAAACATGATGAGTCAAAGAAATTACATGGATGAAATCACCTTTGTGCATATCAATACATGCTTGGTTTGGATACTAAATGTGAAGAGGGGAGATGAAGTGCAGTGAAAAGGTTACTCAGAGGCTAGACATTTAGGCTTTTTTCATCTTCTCAAATTCCACACATTATGCAGGTATACCCTGGTTTTGGATGAAGTAAGAGTCCTGCTGATAGCCCACTTTCTCACTAATTTTGCAGAAGAATTGAGCTGCAGAATAATGCAGAAAGTGAAATTTTAGGTACAAAAACAAGTAGGGGAACTTAAACTCATTGAGTTACTTCTGCAGCACAGAGGCAGCACAAAGTTCTTCTCCTTTGAACCCAGCCTGTCCCCACCCTGTGACACCACCCTTACACAAGTATTAAGCCCAAGAAAATAGAAAGGAGAGCCTGAGGGACTGGATATGAGAGTATTTTCCTTGGGAGGTATGAAAAAGCCCTTGGCATTTATCCAGTAATGCCTGTGTACTGAGTCTCAGCACAGCTCTGTCTGAAAGTGCCTTAGCACTAAGGAGGGTTAAGTGTTTTGCCAGACTATGCAGTATTTTCTGTAAACCCATCTCTGGTCTGCCTGATGGGTCTCACATCATCTTGATCACCCCACCTGGAAGACATCTAACTTCTTTCAGACAAAACAAGAATTCCTTCTTACTCAGAAGCAATTAAAAGCCTTCGAAGAACCTAAAGCAATCGTTCAAACACTCCACAAACTGCAATTTACATCAAGGATATGTTCACACAAAATGTTTTCTTAATTGCTCCATTACTGTTCAGTTTACAATTACAGAAATGCCTATAAATTTAGAGACAAAATATGTTACCAAATACATGATGTACAAGGGGTGTTTTGCTATCACCCATCTCTGTAGCTACCTGTCATGGTTTAAGCTGAGCTGGCAACTAAGCATCCCACAGGCACTCATTCACTTTTCCCTACCTCAGTGGGATGGGGTGAAGAATACAAAGTTAGACTTGGGGGTTCAGTGAGGAACAATACAATTGCTCCACACCCACTAAGCCATGCCAAACTCCACCCCTGAGCCACGACCGGTCCCCCCTTTGCTGGCTAACTCCTCAGATTATACACCAGGCATGATGTTCTATGATCAGCTTGGGTCATATATTCTATGATTTGCTTGGGAAGCTATGCTTCCTCCTGACTTCCTGGGCACCTGCTTGCTTGCAGGGCATGAGACACTGAAACTGTCCTTGACTTAGGGTAAGCATTACTTAGCAGCAACTAAAACATCAGTGTGTTATCAACATTATTCTCATACTGAATCCAAAACACAGCACTGTACCAGCTGAGAAAAAATGAACTCTATGCCAGTCAAAACCAGGACACTACTCCAACATTCACCTCACCTCATATAAGAGAACAGCAAAACCCACTCTGTTATCACAATTAAACACTTGACATATTATTTCATTTTTAAAAAAGAAACTGTTTTGCTGTTTTGCATTTATATCCAAACAGTACATGTTTTGCTTTCCTTCACAGGGCTCCACACTAGTGGCTTGTAATTTCTGCGCCATTTCTCTTCAGAAAAGATATTACAGGTTTATAGACCATCACTACAACAGCATTTTTAAAAAGAACAACAAATGTCTACTTCCTACTTTTACTACTTGGAGTGCGCAGAGAAGAAAGTCAGTCTGTCCATCATCTTCTGGTTGTAGATGTAACCCCATAAACTGTTATAACTGAGATCTGTTATTTCCAAGACCATTAACACTACTGGACTAATAACAAATCTTAATATAATCTACATGTGTTTGAGTTTTGATGCTTATCGTCCAGGTCACACAGNAAATTCCTGTCTCTTAGGAACAGGAGCATTCCACACTTCAGTATAAACTGTGTCTACAGCCAAAAGGAGATGCTTTCGGAAATACAGTGTTAATATATTAATTTCAGAAAGAACAACTGACAAAATAGTGGGTTTTAGTATAAAGAAACTTTGAGGAAAATAGACAGGAAGAAACAGAGAAAGAAAGCAAGAACATTAGTCCCCAAAAACCCAAATGGATTGTGCTCTAAGAGATGAAGAAACCCATTAGCAAATGTACCCACTAAACCCAAAATTACTTCCTGTAACTAGTCCCCTGCTACAAAACTTCCAGACAATAAACAAGAATTTATGCAGATACCTATTCAGAGATAAAAGAGACCGCAGTGTGATTTTTTAGGTTCAGCAGAATTAATGATCCCTAAACTGTAGAAGAGTACGCAACAAATCAAAGTGACATACACTGTGCAAGATTTAGTCAGTATCAGTCAGAGATTATGCTTCAGCTCTATCCATATACCAAGAAAATGAGTGTATTGGAAGGAATCCACTCCAGGATATCTGAGACTATAAAAAAGTAATTACTTTCACTCACAGCTGCGTAAAATAATTATACTGTATACAGGTGACTTGTAAAAATGGATTAATTTTATAACCTCCCAAGACCTGAATTTAGCAACCATATGTTAGAAATTAACGGTGTTTCTATTGCTATTTATTTTGTAGCTCTTAATCACAAATTAGTTTACGAAAAATCTATAGATTGAGCATTATAATTTATGCATAGCATGAGACTTTTATTCCCACATCTGTATGAAAAGGAAAAGAAAATAAAAAAGCTGTGGTGGTTTGTTTGAGCCAAAAGGTTTATTAATCAAACATCTGTGCAAATGCTAACTCATCACGATCATACTGCTTGCTGCCTAGTAGATTACATGCTCATATTTTACAGAAATATATGTCATTTATGAAAGCCATAGAATAAGCCATTGCTAAATATTAGCAAAAATCGTAAGTTCCTTTGTTTTTATATTTCAGTTTTCATGTGCTAACATTTTGTTCCATTTTCAGCATGGGAGTTGAATGAAAAAGTTAGGCATAACAATAAGAGGCAATATTCTTTCTGTAGAAAAATCCTTATACAGCCACAAGATTTGAAAACATGTTAAAATTCTCATTTAGAGCCACTGAATAAATTTTTAACCATTCTTTCTTAAAACATTTCCTAGTCTCCAATCAAATTCATTGTTTAGTGTCTGTTTATCTACCCATCTTTCCCCTTGTTCCTCTTTTTTAACTTACACTATAAGCCTCATTTTATTCCAGGAAGCCAGTCACAGTGGTAGGCTCTCCTGGCTCCTCATATCAGCTTAAGACTGCTAAAAAAAAAAGTTGCTACTCTTAAGCATATGCTGCTGCTTTTACTGCTGCTAGGCAGGCACACGCTGTCTGTCCTGACCCTTTGCCAGCTCCCTCCCTGTGTAACAGCAAAAGATAAACAGGAAAAGCCATGGAGGGATGCAGAGAGTCATGAAGGGACAAATCCAAGCAAACAGGGATAATGGATTTCACTAGGCTATTTCATCAACCTTATGTACATGCCCATGGATCAGAAGGCCTATGGAAGAGATCCAGGGCTTCAGCCTTCTTCAATTATATATGACTTCCAGACACATGAAATAAAATTGCATCTTAATATAAAATGAGGGAAATTCAAGTTCCAAACCTAGATGTCTTGCCAAAATGGGGACTTAGAAATGCAAGCCAGACTGATGCTGCCAGCAGCAGATCCCAGAGTCTCCAAAACCACATAACAACTTCATGGCATCAACATGGACAGGAGGCAATTCTTTAGGGTGGTGCTTTTGGAATGCATCCATGTAATAGCACTGTCTCCAACTATGCCTCTTACAGAGAAACGCAGAACCTGCTAGGTTCCTAATATTACCATTTTAATAATATTCTCTTAAGACAATATTCTGTGTGCAAAAGCAGAGAGTAGCAAATTCTAAGGCAGAAGTAACACGTCACTTAACATCTATTTCTTTGCTTAGCATTGCACTTGTATGCCACCACACAGTTTTGCCCTAAGAGCAGGGGTTGTTCTCTGTTAGGTGCCTAGATCAATGCTCCTTAATCTTTACTGAAACAATGGAAAATCACCAGAATTAACAGCACAAAGATGGGTGCTCCTCCATCAATATTGAAAGATCACAAGGTCCAGCAATATGCTGTGTAGGTTCAAAACAGTATTAGCATTTAGAAAGCATGTTTCTGATCTCTTAATAGATGTTGTTAGTATTCCACAGATAATATTCCGCATGTCTAGATGATCTGTTAATCAACAACTACTCTTGAACAAACATTACAAATGCAACATGGTAATGCCAGCAGAGAAAGCAGAAATTAAATCAATCTGATTCCAAAGATCCATAAGTATAACCTGAAAATACATTTTCTTTTTAAATTATATTTTTAAAATTTATTAAGATGCCAGGGACCTGATTCCTACCTTCCACTCTCATTGAGCAATTAATTATTCCCTGAGAAAACTCAGTTTTAGTCTTCCTAACTTTTAAACCAGTTTTTCTTCCTGAATGTGTGGCTCACAGTGACCATTTTCCTGCCATACTGTGATGTCAGAACCAACCATCAGAATACCTGCAGCTCCAAACGATGTAACTGGCATGTCAGAAGCATTTGAAAAAGCAAGGTGCACCTTCTACCAGTGCAGTCATCTGCACTTTCAGGAAGTATGCTAATGATTTGAGAGTAGTTAACAGGGGAGAGGTTGCAGGATCAGAAGCCAAAAAATCTTCAGACAGTTTTAAATTTTATACCCCACTGGACCTGTCTATTCTCCACTGGACTTGTGGGAAATCCCCTCGAACTATAACAATCTACACCATCTCAAGCACATTTGTTTCCAAATGAAAACATGCAAAAATGCCTCACACTGCTTTTAACCATTATTCATAACCATTAGCTCTGAAACTGAGCTAGTACCTGAAGTTCAGTGGCTATTTCTCTTTACCACTTGGTTTTTCCGTAATATTGGCAATTTCTTGCATTGCTTAATGGACTTGTTTCTCTGCATGTCCAGATGATGACATGTACAGTGCTGATGGTACTTACTACCATCCTAAACTAGGCTGGAACAAAATGCTTTAACAAAGCATCTTACAACAGGTGAAGTATGTCTTGCCCATGTGGTAAAATGTGATGATGACTTTTAGAGCTGCTAATTACATCAAGATGTACAGATTTTTTTTCATCCATCCATTAAAGCATTACTATTTTTCTAACACTCTTCTGATTTCAAGCTCAGCTTTTGGACAATATGTTGATAGACAGGAAAAGATACATGGCAATATTTTTTTTTTAATATTGTATGACTTCTATCTTTTCCTCCCCTCATACTGCTTTTCTCTGGTCCTATTTATCTTCTCATTCCCTATCCTCAGAATATTTCTATTTCCTTAATACCTTAAATATTGTGAAATTCTTTGTTTTCTCTTCTCACATCTGTGCCACTGTACTGCCAAATGTCTACCTTTCCATCTTTTTCACATTACTATATCAATGATTTCACAACTTATAATGTTCCCTGTTATTATAAATTAGATTCCTAGCTGACCTACGACAAACTTAGAAATAACTAACAGCTACATTTTTCCTGTCTTGGCTATGGGTGGCCTAAAGAAAAGGCTCTGAAAAGGTGTTAATGTCAAAATTTAGTGCCTCTTCAAGCCGCAGTTGTTCGAGATGCAATAAACAGTAAGGGAATTTAAGTGACAATGCAGAATGTAGAGTGGGAATTTTAGCCAGGAAATTAAAATGGAAATATCCTATTGGGTGTAAATTGGTAGCTGAAATTAATTCCCATCCATACTGGGAATTATCAGCTTGGAAAAAATATAGAAGTCCCAAACATGAGCCAGGGAAGACTCCTAATCAGGGCACACAAGCTCTACAGAAGCAGTAAAACTGGAAAACATGCAAGCCTGCAGCTTGCTTGCTCCGGCAAGAGGTTTTAGGAGTAGGAAAGATTGTTAGACCCTGCAGCCGGCAGGTCTAAAAGGCATGTGTAAAGAGAGATGGGAGATGCAGAAAGCCACTAGTTATCTTCAGAAGCAGAACTCTATCACTGAGTTGAAAGTGCCACAAGAAGCAGTAGGAAGATAAAAAACAGCCCAAATGTGGGAAAGAGGAGTAATGTCAGTCATAGCAAAAATGCTGTGGAAGAGTGAAAGTGACAGGAAATGCCAGACTGAGTAATATTCAGGAGGAGACAAAATGGGGCTCCTCCTTCCTCCACATGGCACTTACATATTACAGCTAGGGAAATACATGGGCAAGGTTAGCTATATGCTCTACTTTCAACAAGCAGGCAATGGTGTATCCTGCTGGGCTACTGCCCAGCAGACAGCTCTTTAGAATCTGCTGCCAGTGTGAAGGACACAGTCAGGTTTCATCTTTTAGCCTAAAATAAAGAAGTCCCATCTGCTGCTGTCATAGGTTTTTCATAGGTGCAAGGCTGTAGATAAGAACACAAACTACAAGATATACTAAGAACTAATAATGAGTTAATTCTTAAAATCCCGTAACAGCTAAATCAATTCCTTCACTGTCCAAAGGAAAAACCAAGTAGATAAACTATGAAATCAGTCGAGCAACTGGAATGTCACTCCCACCTTCCCCTGCCTCAGTATTATTTGTTGTTGCAGTAGCACTGTCATTTTCTGGGTATTTATACAGGACGTGATAGGAAGTGTCTCCAATCCTGAAGACACTACAGTGATAAAAAAAAAAAGCCTTATCAATATTCACAGGTGCTTTCAAAAACATATTCTCATCTACACATTGTCTTATTAAGTTTACAAGCTGCAACTTTTGCCCAAACAAAGATTGGGGCTTTAAGATGGCTTTTTTTTTGGTATGCCTTTTCCTACAGATATATTACAAGCTGTAAATAAATAACACTGTTCTCCTATTATTGCTGAATTCTATTCAGAGATGCCACAAAACTGCAACAGACTGCTTGTAGCAGGATCTAAGTTTTTTAACTAGTGAATGTATGCAAAAACTAGATTTGTCTCTAACTACATTAATTTTCTACTGTCCAGATTTATGCAAGGCCAAATAAAAAACCAGACTAACCAAAGCCAGGGGAAAAAAAAAGCTATTTCAGATCTTTGTACACCCCTACCCCACATAAGATATCAGTGAAGAGCATTGCTGAAAGTGAAAGAATGAACATGGCAGCCCTAGAAGAAAGAAATGTTTGGCAGGGTAAGGATTGGTGTGCACTGTTCCCTGCTCTGACCTCCACAGTTGTTTTAATGCCTCCTGATAGTCCTGCTAGAGCTGTGTGCATCCTCCCTTTCTCAAAACAGCTCTGCTTTCCAAGTAAATATACATAAATCCAGAAATTACATCTCTGCCTGCCCCTCCTTCCCTTCCCCAGCCCCCTTAGAAGAATTCTGGCTAAAGAAACAAGCCAGGATACATTTCCTTTCAATGCTCCTTTAAGTAGCCAATATTTTTACATTCTGTATATTTCAAAGCCTCCTGTATATCACTATCATCACTATCATTTATGTGCTTACCATACTTGGAACTGAAGAATATTTTCATTCCTTCATCACAGACAGAAAAGCAAGTAACTGAATGAGCTGAATCAAGCTCCTATAATTAAATTTAAAAAAAAATACTGCCTGCACAAACCAACTTTCGCAGTAATTGAATCTCTTACCACTGAGATTACTGCCGCATCCTTCATCAGTTAACCTTCCAAAATTACATATACCGTTCACTGCAACATTTTAAGAGGACATTGCAAAAAACTCAAAAATCGTATGCTTCAGTTGATAGGGAAAAAGCCCCGAAACTATAATGCCAAGTAGCCTACAATGAAAGCTGTCACAAACAGTGAAGCAACCAGTAATTAAGCACTTTTAAAAGCAAGATATATGCTGGCAATGCCCTTTCATCCCTTTTTGCCCATTGTATCCTCAGAGCTAGGCAAAAAAAGCAGAAAATAATCCAGCATATTAGGTGACTGTGCAGTGAAGTTTTGTTTCCTAATTATAAATACCATGCCTGTGCTCAGATAAAAGAAATCCTTCTGAACTGATGTAAGCTTCTCTCATAAAGAGCTGCAACAGAATTAAAATGCAGCTGCCCTGTTTTCAGTAATGAGGTCCGGAGTGCTTTGCATCATGCTGACTAACATTTACCCTTTTTCTGTCTAAAGTAACTGCAATAAAGAGCCACTAATCAGAAAATCTTCTGCACATCTGCCGCTTGGAGCCAAGAGACACTTACCTTCTGAAGACTCGAAACGGCCTCTCTACTGCAAAAATAGTAAAGATGCTTCACTGCTGCACTTCAGCATCCCTCGTTCCCTAGCAGTTTACTAGGAATACAGATCCTCCACCATTTTCTTGTCACGTGGGTAGTGGTACTGCTAAATAAGGGTGATCACCTGCCTCCACAGAGCCGGCTGTGTGAACCAGCAGCTACTGGGCTTTGGTTACAGGCGCACTTAAACAAATGCAGAGATGTGCTTCGGCCGTGAAAATTACGATTCTTTTTCACATTCCCTGTGGAGCTTCTCGGAGCACCATCAAACTTTGATGCAGCGAGTCAGCCGGCGGCAGCAAAAAGGCTCCCTGCTGCTTCATTTCACTGCCTGAGGAAAGCTTATTCTGCAATTGCATGACAAAAGTTCTTATGGATTCAACTTATCTCAGCCCTCATTTCTGTTTGCATTGATGGCTATAGAGCACATGCACACTCAGACATGGTTTGCATAATTTTTTTCAGTTTGCAATTTAGCAGTGGGAATGCAGGTGCAAATTTAAACAAAAACACCAAAACACCAACAACCACCAGTTCAGAAGGCACGGTAGATTCTGAAAACACAAACTACGTGCAGCAGGAAGCAATGTGGTCCTGATTGTGCTTCTTAGGGAAAGAAAGGATTGCTTCCCAGGCAGTGCAGTCTCACAGTCTCCTTTTATAAAAGTCTATTGTGAGTAGGGTCCCTAAAAAATCCAGGTTCCTTTCCAAATGCAAAACACCTTCCAATCCTAATCCCTACAGCAAGGCAATAGACCCTAGGACAGCCTAACCTTCACCTGGTTTCTCTCTTCATACTGCACAGATCCTCCTTGAAAACAATGAGAACTGGAGAAGCTTTCACGTCAGACTGCTTAGCCAGAAACAGTGAAAAACAAACAAGCCCCGTTTTCTCTCTCAAGTACAGCTCCATGCACAGCTACAGCACAGTGTAAATTACAATTCAGTGGCTCCCACCTTGTTCTTCATGGTGTTAGTAATCCTACAGAGAAAGTGGTCACTATCTGCAACATATATCCTAGTAAGTAAGTCCCAGATGCTATTTTAAAAGAAAACAGATAAACACAAAGCATTTCAAGAAATTTAAAAATCATTACCGATATGAAAATACACTTCTAAAGAGGACAGTGCTGCAGACACGTCATCTTTGATGTTTCTGTCACCTAGCTGTACATAAAATTTCCAGTGATGGTGACGTTTCTAGCACTTTTTCAACTGGCCAAGATTTATTTCATTTAAAATCAGAAGTTCATAAACCCAGTAATCATGGACCCAAAAGTCCATAATTCTCAAACTTCCTGTATCCAGGAAATAAAGCTATGAAGTATTTATGTACAATAGAAGTCATTAGTAGCAAGATTACAGTGAAGCTGTGAAATTAGTAATGTGGCAGAAAACAAGGTCTTAATTCTCCATGCGCAGAGTACCATAGAATATTTCTGAGATTTTAGGATGCTATTGAGGAAACTTCCCTGTGTGACCACCCACGAGCCATTCTGGCAGTCACACTCACAGCACCTGAGCTGGGACCCCACACTCACGTGGTCAGACCAGGTTTCCTTACCGGTGCAACCGTATGTTTCCCATAGCAGAGTCTCAATCCTTAAAATAACCTAATCATGGTGCAACAACAAAAGCTGGGTGCCTCTGAGGAAGGACCCAGAACACAAGAAGCTCTGGGCTTTTATGCCCTCACAGTCTGCGCGTGCAAAATTCTGCGGGTCATCCAGCAGAGTCATCAGCCCCTGCTGTGTCTTTCAGTGTCCAGTCACTTGCTGGCACAACATTTCCCTGTGCCCTTCGTTGTGCAAAGGCCAGAACCAGTTCATGGACTCCTTAACAGATGCTCTGCTGGGACCACTTACCTCACTGAGGCTCACTGCCAAAGTCAGGTCTATGTGAACAGAGTTAAAGTTTCAAAGCTTGTTAACACTTTAGGCTGAAGTCTCTTGTCATTGATCACATTGATTGGAATATATCATTAATTAGGTCAGAAAACAGTGGCGTTTTTAATAGCAAGGGTTTTTTTCATTTAACCGCTAAACCATACGAACAAAGTCCAGGTCTTCTTGCTTTAAGAAAGTGGCTCTATCAGGCCAATCTCACAACTTAATTAAAATTTCAGTACAATTAGTAAATAATAGTAAGTTGTGGGTTTTTTCCCTTTTAAAGCTGTTTTTTCAGTCAGTGAAGTGCTGTTCTTTTCTTCTTAAAAGATTTTTATAAAGGTCTTGCTATTTGCCATGTAAATATTAAAGCTGTTTTTACAAAAATGAGATCATCAGGACCTTCCTACAAGCAACCTTCTCAGCTGTTGCTCTTTTACTTACATATTTGGTTTTAACCTTTAAAGCACGGTCTTTGTGTTAAGTCAAATGTCATGCTTTGTGCTGCCAAGTGGGAGACCTAAGTTCAATTCCCATTTCAAGTCTATAATTTTGTAATTCAGCAGGAGCTGGAAACATAACTGAAACAGCATGCCTGGTCCCCAGAGTGCCTGGAACTGCTTTCCAGTGGATCTGGCCAATTAATAAACAATCCTGACAAAAGTGAAAGATGGCAGCCCCACAGGCTTCCAAGAAAAAAAAGGAAACAGGTAACACAAAGGGAAGCAAATGTTACTTTATTTTTTCTTAAAACAGATTTTCAAGCCTTTAAGCATCCTATATATACGACCCTGCTTTGCCCATAAAAGAATAAGGCAAACCTGGGATCCCTAACTCACTGCCTTATTCTAGCTTTGGGATGACAGAAGAGACATTTTGAGAAAAGATTTGGTGAAACCTTTGGTCACTGCAATCAAAGTGAATTTTTTCCTGGGTCCAGTCTGTCAGTATTTAATTTCAGTACTGGGCATTGATATTGACTCAAATAATTAATGTCTTTGAGATTTATTTGTATTTGGCTAAGTCACAGAGACAGCAGAGTCATCTCAGAATTCTTATTAATCTTGTAACAGTCACATATTTTTCTTTAATTAAATTTAATTATCTTTATTCACTGGCAAGCACAGGGGAATGTGATGAAAGCAGGCTTTTTTATTAATAAAACACTGGATTGCTTCCTCTACTGGGCAATTTTAATAGCCAGCAGTATAGTAGTGATCACAGAGGGATATTTCAGACAGAGGCAGTGGAAGAACTATCTTTTCCAAAACATCATTGTACATGTGAGCAGAAAATAATTATTTGTGTTACTTTGAGAAAATGCAATCAGAAAGATAAATGGAGCTTTCTTTTGAAGTCTTATTCTAGCAGGTTAAATACATTGTGGTAGTTCTTCAAAGGAAGTTGTCTTCTGCTCAGTTTTGCCACCAGTTTTCTAAGCTCTCCCCCAAACCTTCCAAATATCTCTTATTTCTACTGTTCTCACTGCTTCTTGTACCTCAATTCAATACATCATTTAATAGTATTTTGTTCAGCTCTTTATAACTCTTTCTAATAAGGAAAAGGATAATACTGCCCTACAACAAAGGTAAAAGCAAGAATGATCTGGTATACACAGCCACTAAAATACTTTGAGGAATATGCTGGGTAAAAACTAGCATAGCCATCTGCAGTGTTCTCCCTCTGCCTCCTGACCAATTCATCACCACCAACCTTCATATAGCTCTGTACAACAAGACACCTTCTATCAAGAAGAAAATTACCTCCAGTCTTCATAAATTTTTCTGCTGGCATACCTCCAGTCAGCAGTAGCAAAGTATGTAATCCTGCCCACCTAACATCCTGTATAAAAAGCTGTCTCCTTTCCAGAAATTTATTAATTAAAGAAAAAATTACTAATTACTGACACTAGTAATGTGTTATCAAATCTTTTTGTACTTTTTTTAGGAGTCCAAAGAAGCTCTAGGGCTTGTCACTTTTGGTGCTTGTGTATTTCTGAGACAAGCTGATGTCTTTTCTCCAGTGTTTTAATACTAGTAAATATCCTTATTCTTCACTTCCTGCTGAAGCTTTTCCCTGCAGAAATAAAACAGGAGAGGATGCAAGAACTTCACCCCTAGCCATAAACTTCTTTAAAACACCTTTGAGAGTTATTATGTGTGACATTGGGACGAAGGCTGCAGTGACTAGCAGATATCAAGATTTTAAGGCACTTCTTCATTCTAGTTTTTGTTAATGCTTTCTGTTTCAAAACCTTAATTCCCTCTTTGTTGGAATACCAGGCTCTTTCTTGCTCCAAGGTCAGGGTGAATAAAACTCAGGAGACGTTGTTTTTAAAGTCTCACTCTAAAGTTTATTATCCTTATCTATTACAAACTCACAAGATGTGAGCTCTCTCTAACAAGCAGAGAAAGTGAGCTAAAATGGTGTCTATTCAAGGCTATTTAAGTCCCAATTATCCAATAAACAGTTGACATCTATATTATTTATGCTTCTAACCCAATTATGATCACCCGAAACGTGTACACCTTTCACCCAATTAGAGAAAACCACCCAGATTCGTGAAGAAGAAGGAAGAAGAAGGTGCAAAAAAGACAACTAACCCACACCCAAAATTCTCCATCTTGGCTCCCATATATCACCATATACTAAAATCCCAAATCTAAGCTTTTTCACCCTGTGAGATCACACAATACTATCCAAACTACACAGACACTGCTTCTGTGCTATCCCTCAATTTTTGAAGCCTTTTCCAAGGTCTCAGGTCAAACAAGGTGTTTACTTGAGAGTTGGCACCCTTAAATTCAGAAAGCTCGAGGTTTTCAGCCATCAGAGTCTGAACATCTCTTCTGTGTAACAGGCAATTTTATTAGAAGAAGTGGCAGACATCTGCTGGATGACAGCAGAAAACAATGCAAACTGCATTCTTCACTGACCTTTACTCCACTACAAAAGGAACCTACTCCAGCACAGTACAAGTAGGAACTTTTTTTTCTTAAAGAGGGGCATATGGATGTAAAAGGGATTACAAGATAGTTACTAAATAAGTGCCTTCATAAACTTTGGACTACTAATTCAGCTGTTCATTGGCTGGGTTTGAGTTTGAATACAAATGATGAGTTTTTTTATTTTTCTAAAATGATAGAACCACAGAATGATGTGGGTAGGAAGAGACCTCAAAGATCACCTGGTTCCAACCCACTTGACTGGAGAAGGGACAATTACCACTACATCAGGTTGCTCAGTGCTCCATCCAGCCTGGCTCTGCACACTTCCAAGGATGGAACATTCAAAGCTATTCCAGGCAAGCTTTTCCAGCCTCACCACCCTCACACTAAAGAGTTTCTTTACATCCTACTTTGATGTAAATCTTTGGCAGACTCAGAGCCTGATGACTGGCACCATCAGGGGCCTTCCAGAAACTGTATTGCAACAATCAGGAAAGTCTTCGTTTCTTCTCTTATGTGATGACACAGTGTTTCTTCACTAACCTCCCATAAGCTGGCAGCTCTGCTGCATCACATTATTTTAAACTTCATTGGCGACAAAGGGCAGTTAATTTCAGACTAAAAAGTCAAAAGCTGCATACTGACATGTTTTAAGAAGGATCTTCTGGTTTTAATACTGTCAATTAAATACATTAAGAAAGCATTTCTAATTACACACTTCTACTATGTCAGTTGCTAGTTTTTCAGCTGTTTATGTAAGAGCTTTCATTAAAAGGGCATATAATCTAGAAAAAATGATTCCTGTATGTGTTTCATCACAGTATTTTTTTTGTGTGTCTGCTTTGGTTTCAAAGGAATCAAGGCCTCTGTGATCATGCTGTGGGCATGCACAGGGATGCATATGTGTTTTCTCCTAGGAAGTCTGAAGTCTTCACCTAACTGACCAAAGATATAAGCTTAAGTTTATTGAATATCAGCTACCGAGCAGAGGCAAAACTGAAGGGAAAACCACACCACAAAAGCAATCTCTATTACATACAAAATCCTCATAGAAGAGGATTAATTACTTTTAATAACATTAATGCTCGAAGAATCTTCCATTAACGTTTAAAACTTACCAAGAAAAAAAAACTTAAACCCAAAGCAAAGTAGATTTTATGGGTTCCATGCTCCCACAATTAATTGTTAACGTGAAAGCTGAATAAATTCCTTACTTGGCTTCTCTGGGCATCAGTATCAGTAGTGAAAAGGACAGAAATAGCCACTGCTACTGACTAAAAAGGCATTTAGTATTAAACAACTTCTAAGTAAGATAAGAAAAAAAGACTAAATGAGAAGCTATAGTGACCATATATATTCTACACCAAGAATTATTTTATCTTTTTCTTGCAGGATGCACCATATTCCATCCTGCATTTAAATTTTTATTGAAAACAGAAGACTAATAACACAGTCCAGTTTTGGATTTTAATGTGGGAATTAGTCTAAGCAAATACACCAAGTTCTAAGAATAATGAATGTACTGCATGCAAAACTCCAATGTGAACTATTGTTGAGTAGCACTTCAGGATTTGCCAAAGTTCCCAAAAAACAGCAGAGCTCTTCTCAAAATGGATATAACAATTTATAGCAATAAGATGTTAACCCATGCCTATAAATCCACGGCATAGAAATGTTTTTTCTAGTACCACTTTAAGCTGAAAAATCAGATTTTCTTCCTGAGGTGTCTAACTAAGAGTCTTACTGCCTCAAAGTTATCTCAAGTTGAAAATGTGCTGGTTTACTTACAAGTCATTCTAAATCAGATACCTGGAGTTTTCTTTTCCTCTCTAAAAACATAATGGGAATATAAGTGTGACAAGTCAAACCCCTAGGATACTGCCTGCATGTAATTAATCAGTGTGACTTAGACTGGGTCAGCATCTGCCTGGTTTTAATTTAAAATGCTTTATGGGAGACAGAGGAAATAACAGATAATTTCTTCATGTCAGACCTGCAAGCCTGCAACTAGCCAGCACCTCTAAATAACTATTCCTGTTTCCTGTCCCAGTCATTACTGGCTGTGAGCAGAACTGGTAGGCATTTCATGATTCTAAGATTTTTAACTAGAAATGCATGGTTTGTCAAAAAAAAGCATCTTTACTAATTGAAATTAGTTGTTTTTAAAGAACTCCCAGTGAAAACCTGCAGAGGTAACACCAGAAAATGGCTTCCAAGATTAACAAACAAAGCACCTCCAAGTCAAAGGACATCTAGCTTTCCTAGATTTGCAGATCTTAAGCACACAACAACATGGATGCAAAAGAGTTGCTTGGAAATTTTGCTTGTTTGGCTTCTCCCAGATTTCTCTTTTATAGGACATCTCAAAATTTCTACTTTTCCTTCTGGAATGGAATTTAGACGCTTAGAGGATTGGGTGCAACAGAAATGCTGTGCCAACCCACCATACTTTGGCTAGTTTCAAGCATTTAATATTTGGTTCACTTCAGGCTCTACAGGTCTGATGAGCACTCATCTTCTGCTAACACTTCTGAAGATTTTCTTCTCCCTTGATGGCAGCCTGCTGTTTGCAAAGGAAGAGAGGTCAACAACAGAAGCACCTTCTCCAATACACTACAGTATTGTAGTGTAGGGCCACCCCTCACTCCATCTGATGACGCAGCAGAGAGTCACTTGGCAGGAGGAATACTGCCAGCACAGAGACTGCATGTCTACCCAAAACCAGATCCATATATACTCACTGAGTCTGCTTCAATCGCCAGTTCAATTCCAACAGTCATAAATGCTCCTCTGATCTGACTAGAACTTGAAAATAACCACAAAGACCACAACTTTCCTTCACGCTTTTCTTTCTTATACAAGCAGCACGTTTTTCTGACTCTGGGCCTTGACTTCTTCCTTTCTTCCCTCTCAGCAGTTTTGTATTGGGCAGAGATATTACTTCACTTTGATCCCACCATAATCTCATCATACACTGGCAAAATCATCAGTACCTGGCTTAGGCCTGTATGCCCTAGCCACATCTGTTTCAGATTTAAAGGAAGGTAATACAACCAGTGGGACTTCACAGAAGGAAGATAGATTTACTCCTGTAAGAAAGTAACCTTCAACCAATTGCAAAACAACCCTAATTTGGCTCATATCAAGCAATGAAGAACCAACAATCTGTTTACAGAAAGGAAGCAATACATTAATAGTTAAATAATGTAAATACTTTGCATACTTCAGACTTGGAAAGTCTTGCCATCTATTCATAATGGCACACACCCCAATAACGTAAGTAACAAATGAACAGAAGACTTTGGAAAGAAAATAGGTTGATTTTTACTTACCCTGATTTTTGATTCAATTCTCTGTCACTGTTGAGAAAAACTGTTTCCTCCTTCATTTCTTGTTCTGTTGCTACATTATTCCCAAGCCTCTGTTGAGAATTTGCTTCCCATGTACTATCACCACCAACTACCTGCAACTCTGATGTTCCTGCAATGCCCAAACTCACATTCTCAGCAGTCAGGCCATCTGAAGGAGAACAGCTTTCATGTTCAAAAGATTTCTGAAGGGGAGTTTCTACCTGAAATTCTGTCCAAGTGTCAAGAATCAATTCCTGTGCTACAACAGATGCCAGTTCTTCACCAGGATGTCCGGACCCTGATTTCGGCATCTCTGTCTCGGCAGAAATTTCTTCAGGTGATATGTCACCTACTTCATTTTGTCCCAGTATAATCCAACCTTCATCTTGCCCACAGCTTTCCTGTGATTTCCTTTCACCATCCAGCTTTTGAGGCACATCAGAAGAATTTTTCTCTTCTAAATGAACAGCATCCCATCCAGTCCCACAAACAAGATGATCTTTGCTTTCATTTGAAATGGATATTGCCTGAAAGGCATCCAAGGAGCCTGGTGAAAAGCCTTCATGGGATTCTTGAAATGCAAAATTAATTTTGTTTCTTTCAAAGGTATCATTTGTTGCAGGTGTATTTTCTTCCTCAGTAACAAGGATGTAATCCATCTCCAGTGAAGCTGGGAGCACCTCCATCCTCACATCTTCTTTACTCTCTGTACTTTCCAGTTCAGGGCTCTTACGGGAATTTCTCAGCTTTTCCTCCCTACAAAGTAGGGAGTCAGTGCCAGCTTCTAAAAGAACAGGCAAATTCTTTTTAATTTCTGAATTACTGATTTAGTCACCATAGTATGCTTTAATCAGTACTGTGAGATAAAGCTCTTTTCAGTTTCCTTTGCTCTGTTAATGTGTACTTGAATTTTATAACATCATCACCATCATCATTATTGTTAAAGGTTATACATTAACACGGCAATCATCCCCAAGGCACAAACAATTCAGCATCCCATAGGCTAGGCCCTGGACAAACAACAGAAATTATATTACTACTTCACTGTTTAAAAGCTTTAGATCTGTCTATGATGCCTTAAGTTTAGCTTTCATATTTTCCAGATTTTGTACTGCATTAGTATATAACTCTGAACTTCATATAAAGTGTTAGCAAGTTCTCCTCACAGTTTAGTTAGACAAAACAATCCTTTTCCAGCCTGAGAACCAAGGACACCATTACAGCCTCAGGCCCAGAAAGTGTCAACAACAGCAAATTGAGGAGAGCAGTCTGGGAGGATGGGACTTCATAACCTGAAGCTGTAATTGGACAATTAACCCCAATATGTAAATGGATCAAAACTTATAAAAGTGTGAAAACTCATGACCAGTTGTCCATCTTGGGTCCCTCCTGGGTGGAGCCATGGCCAGGCTCTCGTACTGCCCCAGATATATCCTTTGAAAGCCTTTTAATAAATACCTACTTTATTCCTTTAGCTCTGTCTAACCTCTGTTCCAGGTAGCCTCTTCAAGGCATCATCTGAGAGAATGACACTAGAGCTCTTTCCACAATAAATGTTCTGTACATTAGAGAGACACACAAACTCCCCACTTCACTCAAAGCCTCCTCCTCATAGGCTTCACAGAAATACTTCCTCCTTTCTCTGTCTTACGTATTTGCCCTGGAAAGCAGATTTTCTTACCATCACATGATCTTCTATCTCCACCTGGTGGTGAGTCAGGGTCGGTTGTTTCTGCTTCAGGTTTTCCTGTCAAGAAATCAGAATCTGGGGGAGTTACTTTAGACATGGAGGGCGATGGTACTGAGGTGAGATTTTCCTCAAGGCACTCTGCGGATGTCTCAGAAACCTTATCTTCGGTCATTAGGATGCCATCTACATCTTCCGGAGGAGCCGGCAGTGGCAATCGTTTTTCCAAAGAAACACTGTCATAAAATGGCTGCTGTAACAAGAGCTCACTGTTTGCATACTCTCTGCTGCCAGAGGGTTCAGCATCAAAAGATGCAGAGGATGGTGGAGTACACACTGCTGGAGATTGGTCATTGGGTATTTCCTTAAACACAGGAACATAATTTTCAATTGCAGCTTCATAGTCTTTTGTTGTGTCATCAAACAGTTGATTACTTGAATCAGATTCATTACCTTCAGCACCACCAGGTAGAAAGGATTTGGGAAAGAGTGTCCGTTCATCCTTTGATTTCCCTTCTGGTGCCTCACTGCCTAGCAGTGTCAGTATGTTCATTCCACCACATGTGCCTGCCAGGACATTAGTCGCTGAGGTGTCCCTGATACTATGTTCTATGTCTGTGTCAGATTCATTCACACATTCTTTTGACCTATCTAGCTCAACACTAGTTATTGCTGTATGGTCAGTATCAGAGTATTTTACAACTTCACCCAAGGCACTAATTTCTTTTAAGCTTTGTTCTTCCCTATCAAGTTGAGTGAAATCCATGGGAAGCAAATGCATTTGAGAGGTCGCTATTTGAGCTGTATCAGCTGGTGCTCCTTCTAATCCACCTAAGGATGTCACACTTATAACTTCACTGGCAATTTCAGTTGACTCAACAGGGTCAAGACCCAGCTTATTTTCTAGACTGTATTCTTCTGCAATTGCAAATTCAGGAGGCTCCTGAGGATTAGAAGAGATAAGCTGATAGAATTCACTGGTCTTTACTGGTTCATAGTCCTGGAGGCTACCATTTTCAGAGTGCATCTCCACCTTCTGCATTACTAACTGATGCTTTGAATCAAAATCTGCCTCTTTATTCACATTTGATCTTGTATGAATTGGCTGACTGTCTTTGTCTTCAGGCTCCACTGCAATCTGAGAAGATGGGATAGAGGCATGTTTAGCTCCATATCCCTGGCACACATCAGGACTGCTTGATGACTCTGAACCATTGTCTTGGTCACAGTGACTTAAAATATCAGGATTTTCACTATCAGATTTCAAAGTGACAACCTCCTCAGCATTAGTCCACAGGTCAGGTTCCACTGAAAACTGCTGATTATTTCCTTGTGTGTTATCCTGTAAAATATCTGGTATAAGTGCAGTTTGGGGAACTAATATATTCCACTCTGGACTTGACTTTTCTGCCATTTCAAAAGATAAGTCTTCTACAGTGAAAGCACCTGGCATGGAATTATGCACTTCTACTCTTTCACAGGTGTCCTCCTGTTGTCCTTGAGGAGTGAGACTTGCATTTCCCTCATTGTCTTTTGGTAGATCCAGTACAGTGATTGCTTCAACTGCTGTATTTGGTATAGCTTGTTCCTCATCTGAAAAAGAGTTCTGTGGAGTCAGTTGATTTTCCTCATCTGTAGAAAACAACTGCTCTATCAACTCCTTTTCTTCTTTATCCAGTATGAAAGAATCAAATTGATTGAACTGTAAAGTGTCTTCATTTATCTGGCCATCAGGACTATTGACAGAATGTACTAGTCTTTCATTTTCTTTTTCATCAGAGTACAGGGAGGCAGGTGGATTTTCATCATTACCTGTATCCATGAAATGTGCTTCTGTTAGTTCTTCATCTTGTGAAGGGGAGCCACAGGAGTACTCTTTACTATTTCCTAGCTGATTTGTTACAGAATGACTTGAAACAGAATACTGATCTTCCAATTGCTTTTCTTCACAAGGTGGTGAACTCCAACATTCTGGACTGTTATCTAGAAAATCAGATGTTCCTACTGTGGATTTTGGATTAGTTCTTGAATCAGCTTCCAGTGACATACTCCACCTATCTACAGCTTTTGAAGAATGCTCTTTATCACCAGCAGCAGAAGTCAATGCAGGATCTTCATTCATTTGATACAAATATGAGTCTTCCCCACTATCTGTTTTTTCATTGAAAATACTCACCTGAGTTATTTCATCAAGTGCTTCACAGTGGCCTGTAGTAGATTGAGTAGTCTTACTATGATCAATAAAGTCAATAGTGCCATCCTCCTGCAATACTTTTTTGGCTTCAATTGTTTCAGAATTTTCATTGAAGGTGCTTACCAGGACCTTCTCTCCCACCTTAGTTTTTATACCTAAATTGTCTTCATTAGCTTCAGGACTTGTTGTATTGGACTGATCATAATCCTCTTCATTTTCAGCTCCTTTGTGCTGTTTGTTTTCATACATTGAATCTTCATGAATCACTTCTGGACATGCCTCTGAATTCTCTGAATTCTCATTTATGTCAGGACTTGATAAAGAAGATACAGTATCGTCATCTACATGGGCATTCCAAAAATCTAAGCTTTTAGGAACTTTGTTCTCTTTGCCGCTTGTTTCAAATCCTTCTTCGTATTCATTCCCAAATTCCTGCTTTTTAAAAGAATCTGCAAGATTTTTATTATTTTTCATCTCCCACACATCTCTGCTTCTTTCATGATGACTAGCAACTGGAAGGTCTCCCCACACATTCACAGATGTATCACTTAAGTCAGGACTTGTTCCACTTGAGTGTGTATAATAATTTATTGAATTACTCCACATATTATCTTCTTCCAAATAGCTTTTGATCTGTATATCTTTTGAAACGCTGCTTGTGGTATTTGCTATTTCAAGGACTTCGCTGGCCTCAGGACTTGTTCCAGGAGACTGCAAATCTTCACATGGCTGTGAATCCCAAGCAGTTTGGGGAAAATTGTCATTAAGCACTGCAAATGGCTCTCCACAAAGATTAGTAGCAGGTTCCACATTTTCAGAGTTTTGATTTCTCCCAGAAGCTATTTCAAGTGAAAATGAATCTTCCACCACAGACATATGTGTAATATCAGGAACACTAACAAATCCAGAAGGATTTTTCTTAAACTCATCTGTGAAAGAATTTTCATTGTTCCTCATCAGTTCTAAGCTATTTTTAAAAGATACTAAATCAGAATTACAGACGTCTGGATGGTTTGGAATCACTTCATGTAAGCATTCTTGCCCTTCTCCCAGAGGTTCCTGTGGTTTATCCATCAAAGGAATTGATATGGCTTGGCCACAACCATTCTTTCCAGAGTCATTCCAGACACCTGAGCTTCCAGGTATTTTGGAAGAATTATTTTCAGGATTATCACTACCCTTATCAGAACTTTCAGAAATACTTTCCATCCTGGGACTCGTTGCATCCTCTGCCACTGTAGCCTCTTTCCCAGCTCCCTCAGAAAGCAGCTCTCTCATTTCACTATAATTGTAATTTTGTGGTAAGGGGTCATCAAAAAATTCATAATCTCTGCCTCCTTCAGAAATGTGTGAAGATTCTAAACTGTTCTGCAACATGTCTTTTCTCTCTTCCTGACTAACTGGATTGCTTTGATTGGAAGATGACACATTCTCTGTGATTAATACTTCCAAACTAACATTATTTCTCAGTTTTTCTGGGGAGGTGGCAACTTCAGTTGTAGGCTCATTTTCTTCCAAATCTGTTTTACCTGAAGATTCATTGCCCTCTTGCACTGGCTTATTACAAATGTTATTAATCATCTGCTGTTCACTTGTCACATGTGTTCTCTTACATTCTTCTCCTTCCTTAGAGACGACAGTGGCATTATCCCAGCCTTCCTCACAACCCTGTTCACTCTGTAAACCCCACGAGTCCAGCTGGTGCACTGAATCCTGAATACCTAGCTCTTCATCAATACCAGCAGTGTTTTGTGCTGCATTCTTACTAAGTATCTCACTCACTAAGTCACATATTTTCAGATCCAAACTATTCTCATTTTCTGAAGCTGGCGTAGAGTCGTTTGTGTCTTCTATAGGAACACTGCCTATTGTTTCTGCCTTGTCAGCTGCTATCTGTCTAGTATTTAATTCATTCTGTGATGGTGATAAGTCATTCATTGTTTGATTATATGCCAGTATTACTCTTCTGCTTTTAGTTACAGGAAAGTTATTTTCACTGCTACATGTTTCAGTTGAAAAACATAGATCAGCTGTTTGTTCTGAATTAAGGCAAGGTTTAGCAGAGGCAGAAAGAATTTCAGAATTTCTTTCTTGTAACTGAGTGATGTTATTTAGGGGAGTGTTCCAGATATCTGTATTTCTAATATTTGAAAAAGGCACATTGTTAGGAGATAATGGTTCCTTACTTGATTTCCCAAGTACTTTTGACTCAGCCAAATTTCTGTTCATGCATTTACCAGTAACTGCTTCTTCATCAAAATCCTTGTCCTCATTTTCTCTTTCATCTTCCACATATGTAGGTGATATATATGAATCAGATGTGGAATAATTCGTGTCTGGTGGAGAAACAACTAAATCTTCTGCTATATTTGAGGAACTAAGATCCGAGTTTTTATATAAGAAGGTATCCTCCCATGGCACCACTACTTCTGTTACTTCTTTTCTGATGTTTTTATCATACATATTCCAGGTATCTATATTTTCAAATTGTTTTGGTCTATGTTTAGGATCACCAAATACAGTTTTTCCCCCTGTGTTCAGCTTGGAATTATTTTGCACATTGTTGAAAACAAAAGGTATATTTTCAGATTTTCCATGGTCTTCTATTGAATAATACCTTCCTTTATCCCACACTTCTGGATTTTCAATTTCATTGTCCACTGTGATTTCTGAAGAATCTGATAAACCAGTTTTTGATATGGCCCATTCCTCAGGAATATTCACTGATTTTAACTCTCTATCTAGTTTGGGCATGTTCCATACATTTTCTGAGGATTTACCAGCATTTCCTTCATCAAGCTCAGTCCAGATTTTGTAAGAGTCTCCAGCTAGCTGGCTACCTTCTCCTTCACCACTACACCATGCATCTGACATCATGGGTGTTGGCTGGCTGACCCTCCACAGGTCTGTAAAGCTCTTCACTTCTTGCTTTGTCTCATCCAAAGAAGCAGTTTCCAAACATGAATGTTCACTGTTTTTCTCTTGATTCTCATGGTTCCAATTATCTTCTTTAAACTGATTATCCCATAGACCTGCTTTCATATATTCCATCTGCTTTGGCTGTTTTTGGAGGAACACAGAATCTGAGGCTCTTCTATCAGTATGTTCTCGTAGCAAAGGACTTTCTTTAGAATCTTTCCATAAGACAGGACTCTGAAATACAGATTCCTGTTCACTTGAACTCCATGCATCAGCATTTCTGGAATCTAGGTCAAAGCCATCCCACCAGCTCCCATATCTGACACGAGAAGGAGAGTAATTTGTGCCATCTATTTCGTTAATTTTTTTTAGGACATCTTGTGAGAAAATTAAAGGCTGCCCATTATCTAATGGTGAAGTATCTACAAGACTATTCATAGGAGTTGGTGGAATTCTTGAATCAGCAGATTTCAATACTTCTGGTGAAGAAGAATCACCTTCAACTAAATCAATCAAACTTGATGTTTTCTCACACATTTCTCCTGGATTCTCATCAAATTCAGCCAGATTGTCTTCCTCAATTTTTGTTGTAAGTAAGTCAGTTGAATACTTTACTGTATCATTTTCTAATTGGTTTGTCTCATCAAGCTTTTTCTTCAGAGTGAGCTGATGCCCTTCTGATGAATCACTATTGAGAAAATAGTCATCTGCGGGGGAACAATCAACAGAACGAGAAGATGACTCAGATGGAGCTGTAACCATGGGTGCTAGATCAAAATTGAAAAGATCAAAGTTATCGCTATTGCTTCCTGACTGAGACTTTTGCTCTTCAGCTATTGCTCCTTCAGGAATAGGGCTGTAGGAATCAAAGCCAGGCAGAAGACTGTGATGTGAAGCAGCACCTTCTGCAACAGGGCTATCATCACTAAGAAAAACAGAACTCTCCTTGGAAGACCGGCTGCTTCTAATGGTAGCCAAGCCACTGTCTGGACTCACAAGGTCTACATTAACATCAATGTGGGCTTGCATAGACCCATTTAGGTCTTGAGGATTTTCTGTAAAATTGGCAGAACTGGGCTGTGGTTCTACATCAGAACCATATAATTCCATAATGCCAGAAGATCCTTGTGAAAGTGGAGCACTTCCAGCAACAGCTTCAGTAGAAGAAGTTCTACTGTTTGATACCATTTCTGGTTGCCTTCTATTTATAACTTCCTTAATTAGAAGAAAAATTTGATCACAGGTCACTGAAGAATTTTCTTGATGATAAATGAGAATTTCGTCACATTCGCATTCTAGAGGATCCAGCTCCAAACAAGGATTCTGACATTCTTCTAATTCACAACAGATCTGTTGAAAAATGGGATATTTCAGAAGTCACTGCAGTCATGGAGGTAAGGCACATATTGACTACCTCATCATGTAATACAGCCATACCTATCTCTTCCTATTAACCTATTGCTTGGCCATTTCACTGTAGCATCCTTATTATGATCGCCAAATAGATGATGTATTACAAAAGAAGATCAAGACAAAATATTTGTTGTATGATTGGTCAGAAATTATACCATTTGACTTTTCAGTTCACTTCTTGTAGTAGAAAAAATAAATCCAAATAAAATGTTTGGTTGTTTCCTTAAGAAATCAGAGTAAAATTTATGTAATTAATTTAGAATTTTATTAATATAATTACCCCATCTAGAATGGGGTAATTATATCAATAAAATAAATAAATGCATTTATATTAGCCTTGAAAACCATGGAGTCACTTAGCTACCTGTCCCTAAAATTATAAGTTTTCAAGATTGAGAAAAAGGTACAGAAAGTTGCCACTGAGATAGTCTTCCATCTTGAGATAAATATAGTCTAAAAAATGGAAAGCACCTAGCTCTGGACAAATGTATACAGTAACAATAATTTGTTTTGATTTCAGAGCTTGAATTCTTTAGGAATAACATATACATATATGAGTTATGGTCATTACCACTTAAAAGGTGTTTGCTCATCACTCATTGCCAAAGACACATTTGTGTAACTCACAGTACAAACCCAAGTCAAAACTGGGGAAAAAAACCCAAAACAACATTTTAACTGAATTGAAAAATCTTGCCTCTTTCAGTATTTCTCATAGCCTTTTTCTGTTAGCCTGGTCTGAAGCAATAATAAATATAATAATCTTTCATTCTCTTACCATATAAATAATGCAGCCATTTCAAATAGCTGCTTAGTTGCTGGTCAACTGTTGCTACATTTTGACCTCACTTAATTAATCAACATCTTGATACAGACTACTTAAAAAAAAACCTCGACATTTTTTTTCCAGGAAAAACATCTGATTCTTTTTCCAGGTACTTACTTGATTGCCTAGCTCTACATTTTCTGAGTATACTGCTATTTGTTGTTTTGTTTGCTTCTCATCTGACAAGCAGTTGGCCAAAATGACAAGTACATCAAACCCATATTTATCTATGAATGCTTTCAGATCACCAATGAGACTCCTGTGTAATATGCAGTCCTGAAAAACATTAAGAAATTAAAAGAAATGTCAGCAACTTTTCTGCTTCTTTTCATCCAAATATGTTGTAAAAATAGCTGTAAATGTTAAAAAGCATCCGCAGGTCTAACAGTCAAGAAAATTCCATTTCACTCGTCAAAACAACTATGTACCTAATAAAAATCAAGAACCAGTCCCATAGCACAGTAATGGAAGAACATTAGAATACTAAATGCAGGTTTTGCCTTCTTAATCTGCTGGTGAAATGTAATTCCTGCTTGTTCCTGCTACCTGCTTTTGTAACATTGCTTAAAACCACTCCAAGCTCTAGGCTAGTGTATACCCCTGATAAGGAAACTGGGCAAAGGGAGTAGGAGACTTGCACGGATGAGTATGGAATTTCCAGTAAAACTCAAACTCAAGAAAGAAATATGTGCAATGTAGAAGAAGGGACAGGCCACATGGAAGGACTCTAGGAACATCGAGTTGCAGGGATACAACAAGGAAGGCCAAGACCCACTTTCAACTGACTCTGGCAAGGGATATCAAGGACAACAACAAGGGCTTCTATGATTTTACCAGCAGCAAAAGAAAGATTAGGCAAAATGCAGGGTCACTGCAGAATCAGATGGGTGTTCTGGTGATGGAAGACACAGAAAGGTAAAATTACTGCATGCCTTCTTTGCTTGTCTTTACTGCTGAGACCAGCGCTCATGAGTCCCAGACCTCAGCGGTAAGAGAGGAAGGCTGGAGAAAGGAAAGCTTCCCCTTGCCTGTCGAGGGTTGAATTAGAGATCAGCTAGGCAGACTTAACACCCTAAATCCATGGGATCCACCCACAGCTGCTGAGAGAGCAGGCAGATGTTGCTGATCTGCTGCTTTCCATCATCTTTGAAAAATCATGGAGAATAGGAAAATTGCCTGATGATTCAAGGAAAGCCAATGTCTTCATTTGAAGACTCCTGTCTTCAAAAATGGCATGAAGACCTGGGTAGCTACTAGCCAGCCAGCCTGCCTCATCTCAGTTCCTGGAAAGGTGATGGAACAGATCATCTGGAGATCGTCAAAAAGCATATAGAAGAAAAGAAGGTCATCAGGAACACAGGAGTAGTCAGGATGGATTCACCAAAGGCAAATCAGATTGGACCAATCTGGTAGACTTCTATGATAGCACAGCAGGATGGGCTGACGAGGGGAGAGCAGTGGATGTTGCCTACCTCAGCTTCAGCAAGGCTTTTGATGCTGTCTCCCGTAACATCTTTATAGGTAAGCTCAGGAAATGGGGGTTAGAGGAATGGACAGTGAGGTGGATCAGGAACTGGCTGAAGGCAGAGCTCAGATCAGTGAAGCAGAGTCCAGCAGGAGGCCTGCAGTCAGTGGTATTCCCAAAGGATCAATACTGGGACCAATCTTACTTATCAGTGACCTGGAGGAAGGGATCAAATGCACCCTCAGCAGGTTTGCTGGTGACNAATATCTCAAAGGTGGGTGTCAGGAGGATGGTGCCAGACTCTCTTCAGGAGTGCCCAGAAACAAGACAAGGAGCAATGGCCATAAACTGAAACACAGGAAGTTTCACCCCAACAAGAGGAAGAATTTCTTTACACTGAGGGTGGCAGAGCACTGGAACAGCTGCCTGGGGAGGTTGTGGAGTCTCTGTCTCTGGAGACATTTAAAACCCTCTGCATGTGTTCCTGTGTCACCTGCTCTCGGTGACCCTGCTTTGGCAAGGGGCTTGGACAGGATGATCTCCAGAGGTCCTTTCCAACCCTAACAATTCTGTAATTCTGTGACTGGTCTATTGCTATTTCTTGAATAAATCACGGGGTTTTTGTTAGAAAAAGAAATACTTTATGAAATTTGTCATGTCAATATTTAATCTAAAAAAAAATGTTAAAATAATAGTATTGAGAAGCAAAATCCACAAGCTAATTTAATTTTGCAGCCCTTTATATGTATCTATGATGATGTTACCCTATTGTAACACACAATTACCACAGATTGTTCCTACAGATCCCCTTGTTCCTGCTCTTTGAATTGTGCAAATCTTAAGAAAAATACACAAACACAAGTAAGGACTGAGGCAAAGTATTTTTATACTCCTTGTATTAAAAAAGTTGCCTTCTTTTACACACACCCCACACCAAATACACAGGAGGTAAACATTTATGTTTCCTACTCTCATTAATGCTTGGACTAGTCCAGTTATCTAGAACTTGAAACATAAACCATACATCCACCTTTCTCAACTCAATATCAACATAATGCACAAAGTATAAATGTCTTTTTTCAGCCCTCACTTCTGATAATTACTGGTCAACAAAGACGTGGAAATTTCATTTTCTCCTTTATGTTTCTGCTGTTTGTCATCTTCTAGCCAAGACTTCTTTTGATGCTGCCAAGCTACACTGGCCTTGAATAAACTGCAGTTCATCATGAACATGGCACAACTGTATATGCAGACTGGCATGTTATTCCCCTGCATCCATCTCCTACCTAATAAATTACTGTTTTGGTTACAAATATATAAACACTATTTATTAATCTACTCAAATGTGTCCACAAAATGCATCACCCTCCCTCTAAGTTAAACTTAAAAAAAAAACCCTCTTGTTTGTCAAATGCTTTGGAAGTAGATTCCTTTCTGCAACTAGAGATGAAGTTTCCCTTTGATGTTTGCATAGCACCTAAAAATGAGGTTTACATGAAATTCACACAGACTAATGCACAAACAGTCAGCTGCCAGTTTATTGGTGGACACTCATATGTGAAATCTGAATAGAGGGTTTTGGTGAGGAATTATTCTGAAAAATCTCTGAATGTCCAAACCAGTAAAATCTTCTGAAGACACGAGTACTGGGTAGATTAGAAAGAGTTCCAAAACGTCCTTGAACATGAAGAAGTCACTTCAATTATCCCATTCCTAACTGCAGCTGGAACAATTAAAATCTATTCAAATAAAAAATCTGAACTATAGCAGATTCAACACCATCTGAAAATTCCTGATAACTCACCTAAACAACTCTAAAGTTTATTCTTTTAAACTAGTACTAGCAACAAAATTCAGATACTCTCTTCACAGGCATTCAAACATTCAAGTAAATAATGACAGTTGCAAACAAGTCTTAAAAACTACCAAAGGCCATATATTGAAAGACATGATAGATATATGGACTCTCCCATGAATTTGCTAACCTAACTTAACAAGCAGAATGTATTATAAATGCTTACAGAAAATGAAAAATTTCCTTCAGAAATGAAAAAATGCAAATAGTTTCAACAGTTAAGCTAGTACGTCCCGAATTAATTACATGCATTTAAAATATGCTGTTGATGAATTAGTATAGCAGGAGACATACTGACATAGCTAAACAATGACGAAGGTCAGTTAATTGGTCATTTTTATACACTCCTTTTCTTTTACTAACATGTGCTGGCTTAAGTGTTAAGTAATATTTATATAGTATACAGCAGATAAACAGCATATGTAAACATTATTAGTTGTTATAATGCCCTCTAAGTAACTTACAAACAAAAAAATTGATTGTTAGCATACACTTGAAATGTATGTTCTTGAAATAAATAGAATATAGTAGTACATATATTTTGCATAGTCAACAGCAGTATAACTACTGGAGTAATTTAGTGTCATAACATGTAATAAAATGGTGCTTTTGTCTAATGCATATAAATAGTTTCTGCTGTAACACAGCAACATGATGAACATTCTGAAATTTACAAATATTTTTCATATCAGTTAGGTAAGCAGAATGACAAAGTCGAAGAAATCCAAAGACTTTTGAAGGATTTTTGAACATGACCTGTTTAGTAATTATGTATTTTTGTTGAGAAATACCATTTTATGTAAGTTCTATACTGCTGGGAAATTTCTTTCTCTGAAACTATTTTCTTTCTTGATTCTCAAGAATTTCTTTTTAAGTTTAACAGATAATGTAACTATGAACATGGATGATCCTTTAAAAGAGGCAAAATATCAGAGAAATATCTGAAGAGAATCTGTAATTTTCTCTGTCTCTTGCAACACTGATTCACGAAATCAACAGCCAATTACCCAAGTGATCACTGCAAGTGTACATTACACACACTTCTGACTCTTCCAAGATAACTGTGTCAATATTAACCTGACCAAATTAAGAACAAACTGTCTCTTTTGTTCTTCACACTTCTCACATGGGGAGCACAATATGGCTTTTGTCAGAGGTGCTCCATCATTTTGGCTCAAGGAAACTGTCAGTACAGTTTGGGATTCGTTATTCATGGGCAGATACCCTGATGGGTCTAATGAAGCCTTTCTGCTGACAACTCATTTGCTAAAAATACCCAACCATCACAAAATATAAATGAGGAATATCGTATCCCATTACAATATTCACAACTGATGCAATTATCACAATACAGAAGTCATAGATACTGCTACTGTATTCTCTTAATATTTCATGGTCGGTACTTCTACATTCCAGTTTATTTCTATGTGATCACTGATAAAACTTTATGACATACTCAAATTGCAATATAATAGGGTAAACACCAAAGATACAGCACACATGCAGAGCTAACAGGCTGTGTGCCATTTGTTGTAAATCCAGCTAATTACTAGAAGCCCCCTCCTTTATCAAAAAAAATTTTAAAAGAAAGGCAAAAGAGTGCAGAAAAATACTCAATTTTTTATAAGGAGTTTTCAGGTAAAGGTCAGTAAAAATTGAAAGAACAGTATAAACAGTATGATGTTTACAGACTCCAGAAATACAAACAAGTGGATTTTTTGTTTTGCCTCTTTTTTCTTCTATCAACACCACTGGTAAAAATGCTCTATTAAAAATCCCTACTTTCTCTGTAAGGAAAGACTGCATTTTTCTACCATGCATTTCAATGTACCAAATAGCAGCTCTTCTGCACTGATATTTATCAGTCTTCTGGAAAGAACAAAAAGCAGCAAAATCTGCTTTCCTTATGTCAACAGTTTCCAAAGACAAAAAAGGTATTAGGACGTAAACTAAAGAGTAGGAGAATGGGCATCTTGGAGCCTTGTTATCTTGCTCTATGACAACCCCAGTCACACATTTCACTTTGGGCATTCCAAACTTAAGCTGCAATGAATTTGAACTGGAAATACTACAGCACTATGGAAAGCTCATATTGAATAATGCAATGAGTGCCTGTTTAGTACTCACACACCTTAGCACTGATGATGGCTGTGTGTTTACAGTCTATTTCATTAAATNGTTCAATGAAAGCATGTTTAGATAGGTTCATAATGGAAAGAGTGCCTTTTCTACAGGACTGGTGCATTTCATCATACTGTCCTAACAATGATCCATTCTTTATGAATTCAGATTGCAGCTAAACAGGTTTTACTTGCATTTGATAAAGGTACAAATTCCATATATTCAAATTCAGACTTGTCCATTTTAACCTGTGTTTAAGTAGAACTTATAAAGATTTACATGTTTTTTGTGCATTTAGCACAGCACATGATTTCTGGGAAAGACTGTGAAGTCTCGATTCATTCATAAACCCTGAGGTAGAAAAATTTTGCTCAGGTATACTGCCAAACTGCAGTTTCATTATTCCCCATTTACAGAACTAGCTGAGCCAGCTCTGAATTTAGCAGCTGGGGTACAGCATCTTCATGTATCCTAGAAGATACATGATATACACGTAACATAAGGATATCATCATGGCCCATTTGGCTTATAACATTCTTCCTAGAGTTGGAATACCTACCTTCAGTGTCTATCACTGTCACCCACCTAAGGAACACAATTTCTTACCCATAAGCAAGGCAGACCCTCATGAGTGCTGAGGTGTACAACTAACTCTCTGAAATACAACAGTGAAAAATGCTCCCTGTGTCAGTGGGGTTTGTGCACATGTACTCAAAATATGTAGCAGTTCAGAAGGGCTGGAGATGAAGCCCTGTTAAGGCACCGCCACTACTGCACAACATAAACATTGAATGCATAGCCTAAAGACATTAACAAACACAGGTAATGGTCTGCACACTCCTGTGTATCTAATAATAATATTAGATGGCTGGGACCTCAATATCTAGAAGGAAAAAAGTTTTGCAGCAAGCAGTATAGGAGTCAGAGAATATCAAAGTACATCATATAGTCTGGTGTACAGGTGAAAGTATTCATTTATTTCCGTCTCTAAAGGAAGAAATTCAAAGTGCTCGTAATTTGTCTCATTATTAGTGGGTGTTTCCTGTAATAGGAAAACCATAACTGATAAAGATAAAGCTTCCAGTTGTGAGCATTTCTGGTAGTTAAAGGGTAAGTAGTTCGGAGTTGTTAAAAATGCAAAATACATTAAAATATATAGAATTAATTTTCAAGTTTAAAGGCTTAAATGACACCTCTCTTTTCAATCTGTCTTTAAAACTCTGCCTCTGTAAAATAAGTGAAGGGACCAACTAGAAAACTTGCAATCATAGCAGTATGACTTTTTCTCCAAGTAGAGAAGTATAGAGAAATGTTAGTATGTTGAAATGTACTCTCTCCAGATAATTTTAAAGGTTGAAGTAAATAAGAACATATTTTTTTTGGGCAAAAGTACATGGAGAGGAAAGTCTTTTATTTTGAAACCACAAGTATACAGAGCCTAAAAGTAAAGGCAACTGCTTATGCACCATACTTATAAGCAAAGATCCCCCACAGAAAATATGCACGAAATATGTACAAAATTAAAATGAATATCTCCACACTGAAATAGAGCATAGTTTATACAGTCTAATAATTATTTACCTCAAAAATTTTGAGGAGAAAAAGAAGCATCATTTTTATTAATTAGTAAGCTATGTGGACATAGCCTACAATACACTTTTTTATTCTCCTTTATATTATTCTGTTTTCTGATTCTAGGTTAAGAACTTGCATTTGATTTTTCCATAGCTTATTAAAAATTACTGAAAAAGACACAACCTATCACTTCAGTTACAAGGTTCATTTAGTCACATACAATATTTGATTTCACTGTTGACTGATTAGCAAGTGGTAACAAGCAAAAGGCTGAACAGACAGAGTGATGAATTAAAACATAAGAAACATCACAACTGTACATATACTGGCCAGGAGCTGTCTCTTTTAGCCGGCTAAGTCTCAGGTGTAAGGTTATACATAATAATTCATACCTTACAAAATAATCCCCATGCAAACATGATAATGCAAAAACACATTTCTGGCTGTCAAGAAAATTTCTGGCAAAATTAATCAACCATTCATCCATTCAGGCTCTTTGCATATCCTTTTGTCAAAGAGGGAATACTAAGAGATTTCTTTCCTCTTTCACGCGCTCATTGCAATGGTTTGTAAAATCCATCAAGCCTGAGTTGATTTATTGAACTGTCTCTTAGCTCAGCAGTGTAACTATAGCAAATGAACTGGTAACTTCTTAAAAAACAGCAGTGATTCAACAATATCTGGTTTATATGATTCCTTCTAACTTCAGATTAGCAATTTCTTAAAGGCACTGACTTGCATTATTTAGTAGTTCCATCTGCAATTTTATACCAGCACGTTTTGTTTGTACTGCCCCACATTTTCAATATTATGTTTTGACATTTGACAAAGGCATTTTTGATTTATAACTGATGTAAGACTCTACCTAAATCTTCACATCTTCACGCCAGTTAGTATGCTTCTACTGCTACTCAATAGAGCTTTCAAATCTAAATACAACACTGCTGTGTATTATTATGTGAGCCATCTCCCTCATTAGGCTATGAACACTGAAAACTAATTACCCCCACCTATTTCTTTAATTACACAAACAACTTTGCATGCATATTCAACTGTTTTTGTATTTATCTATTCCCATCACTAGTAATGAGAATTGTTAAAAAAAGTAGTTAAGGCACAAAAGACAGAGACATGCCAAGCCATTTGAAGCACATGGATTTTATTGCTACGCATCGTCCATTGAACCCCATGAAGCACATTCATCACTCATCAGCTTTGCATTTTTCTTCATAAAGATATATGACCTTTGCCTATTAGATTTCATTAGCAGGGCACCATACAAAGCTCGTCTGCAGATGACAGGATAGAAAGCTAAACAACCTCGCCTGAAGGATTTGTGAGAACAAGCCCATCTTCAATCTTTGTCCCTGGGAGGCACTTCTAACACCTGCCAACCACAGCACTATCATCAGAAAAACATTTAGAGATTTATCTTCAGGCTGGTGATTATAAGAGATAATTTGTTTGGAGTATGGATAAAGTTGGTCTAGCATAAACAAACTACAAGCTCAAATTACACGACGAACCTCATTAACTATTGATTTAACCACTGCAAATCCATGAACAAATATCTGTATCAAAATGTTAATTCTTCATGAAAATATAATAAAAAACCCAAAAATGCCAAGACAGGATGGCAGACTATTCTTAGTGCACTTTTAATGTTTGCAGTTTAAACTGGAAATGTAGACTTGCTTTTTTTATAACATGGACAACACTACACTATTGTGATTTTCTCTTAAGATGGAGTTTTGTCTGGCAAGAAATGCTAGATCTGTTCAGTTACTGCCACTATACAGGGATGAAACAGTGTTTTCTCTCCTACTTTCAGGAACACTTCTTTTATTTTGAGACAGCAAGACTAGATGTACCATTAAAAACACTTTCAATAGCAAGAAGCTAGAAGTATTATAAATGGATGCAATCACAGGCAGATGGACTAAAAAATTATATATTCATTGATACCTTCTATATTACAGATATCACACATATCCTATGTTCCATAACAGGAAATAACTTTCTGCTAATCTTTGAAAATTATTTAAACTCAAGCTAAAAATAAACTCTCAGTCTTCAGCAAACAGTATATTTAGAAATAATACAGCTGCACTATTCCTGAGGTCTATTTTTGAGGGGGAAAGGTTGGGGTTTTTTCCTTCTTTTCTAATATAATGGCATTCAGGCCTGTCCCCTCTTTGGTAACAGAGAGAAAAAATGCTGCCAGACTTCCTGTTGCAATCCAAAGAGAGGAGCCAGAAAATGTTTCCCCCTGATGTTGGTGGAATATGGCCTAGGAGAATTCCATTGCACCGGCTCTGACAGCAACACAATTCCTTAATATGCCAATCCTCAGAGCTCATTTGTGTATAGAAGGTAGAAGGAAACCTGCAGTACCTCCTATACTTCAGCAGTCTAAACAAATCATTCAGTGTGACTTGCACTTAATAACAAAACATCAACACTTTTAATACTATTATTACTGTAGAAACAGCAACAATCTTTTGGAAGGAACTCAAAAACTTTCAGGTAAAACATTCAAAAGGAGAAGAAATTGTGAAAATATTTTCATCGTATGACATTATCTCTCATTACTAATTGCTTCTGGATGGGAATGGTGTTGATT
>VXBC01001381.1:235843-253153 GCA_013399945.1 Ploceus nigricollis | reverse complement strand
GAACAAAAAGGCCTATTCAGAATTCCACAAACTAAAAGTTAATGGAAATCCTCTCACTGACTTCACAGGATTTGGCACATGCCACTAATCTACACATAAGAGTTCTCCCAGTCATAGCCGTGATGATATTCATGGTATTGCTTAGGCACTCAAGTTTAGCAGAAGGCCCTTCCAGGAAGTAAAAGTTTCCTGCTAAGTATTTTAGTATTTTAGAAATGCATTTTCAATTATTTTGATTAAATCACTTTTGCACTGTATGCTAAATCACTGGCACTTTGGTTGACCACCCATAGTGCCTTGTCAATATGGAACAATTGTCTGGAATACAGCTGAAGATAAAAGAGAATTAATTTTCTTTTCATTCAGTTTATCTCTCTGCTGTGGGAAGCTGAACACCTTCCTCCAAAATACATGAACAAACAAGGATCAATGTATTACCAATGCAACTGACTTTAGCCTCATCTGCAGTGAGACTGAACTAGGAACTAGAAATTGAAGAGAGATGGTCAAATGCTGCACACCGAACTTTGCCAACAAAAAAAAACCCGGACAAATAAGAGTAGCAATTCAGTTTCTTGTAATTCATTTAAGTTTCCTATGGATTCTTCTAATAAGCACTTACAGTTATGCAAACAAAATGCCTTTAGCAACTCGTTTGTTAAACAGTCAGTTCCTTCAGAAGAGAGAACAGTCATTGCCAACACAGGCAAAACAGGATAAAACAAAGTTTTTGTAGATGCCTACCAGAGGACTCACACTTGGTTACACCAGGCTGAAGTTAGCTGTGGCACTCTTGTCTCTGTTTTACAGTAACTAAGAGAGCAGCTTTACCACTGAGATGGTTCTATTTGCTGAGAACCAAATACGAGCTTTCTGTAAGGCTGCTTTTGGACCTACAGGATCAAGTTCTCCAACATACATGCTTTCTTCAGACTGTATCCTTCAGAAAGTTGTTCTTTGCTCTATCACTAGACAAACAGAAGTGAAAAATGAGATGCAAAGCAAAACAGTACCCTAAAATCAATGTGAAGTAATCACTCTGAGACACAGGACTGCTTTGGTGATACTGGCATGTAAATGCAGTTAAACAATCACCCAAAAGAACTGGAATACGTTTCATATTTTTCTAGTTTTACTTGATACTTACATGAAATACTCAGTGTTTAAAGGAAATTATGACTAGCAGTTTGTCAAAAAAGAAAAAGGTTTTTTGCTGAAGAACAATAACACAGGGATTTTGTTGAGGTAAACAAAAATGTGCTTTAAGATTTAATATTACAGGAAAAGTGTCATGCAAAATCTTTTTTTTACAATATGTTCAGCAGCCAGGTCAATTAATTTCCATTACCTTCAGCTATATCAGTACAGCCCCCGCAGCATAACACAAGTCTCAAATAGGCTTTACCAACTTACTGGCAATTAAACCATGTGCACTAGTGACTCCAGCTAGCACAACTGGCTCTGCTCACACCATTACAGCTTTCTTCCATTAACTTAAATCTTGAGCCAAGACTAAACATGTGCTTACTCTCTGCGTCACGACTGCAGTCATTCATTGTGACTGAAGCATCTTTCTAACACACTAAGAAATAGGTACTTCTCACCAATAATATATTATCAGAACCATGTAGTAGATGATAAATAATAAAGAAAAGGATTTTTTAACAACATTAAAAGAGTGCATCATTTAATAGCGCATCTACTACATTAATATAGTTTTAGTTTCTTGCAACTGTGTTAAGAATAAACAGCAGTAACACAGACCTACAGCTCCTTAAGTGAATATACCTGTATCATAATCCTTAAAAAAGATGCAACTTTAAACATCCAAATTGCAAGACACAATGGTCCAGACCTAAAAGAACATAAAAGGCACTGACTTACCTCACTTTACAGTGAACCGCAAGCCCTGATGTTCCTCCCTCAAACAAAAGGAACTGACCATAGTCCTGCTGTATTCTTCAGCAGAACATTTTTACATGTAATGTGTGGTTTACCTTCACCACTCTACATACACCAGGAAGAAGAGGGAGAGTAATGAGAAGAAGTAGCACAAGACACAGAATTCTTTGCCAGACCTTTTAGCAAACAGCTGCTTACAAGTATCAGGGAAGACAGAGAGGATATGATAAAGAAGTTGAGAACAGATATAAGGAGAGGGCCAAAAAGAGGGTACCCATTAATTGGGCTCATGAGTTTATACCAGAATAATACTTGTAGAGAATTCTCTATTAGGTAGAGTTTACTGAATAAAACACTGAAAAATACAAGGTAGAGGAAGAAATAGGAAACTAAATATGTACAATAGCAAGTATTATGTAATCTGAGTATGAGCATTACCAATAAAGGGAGCAGACAAGAAGTCTTGATTAAAAGATGTTTAAATTTGATTTCATCTTTCTTTTTCACCCACCAGATGGTGCCCTTGCAGCATCCATGAACAAGCTAAGTGAATCTCTGCCTCTGTCTACAGACACAGACAGGTCATTCCATGTGTTCTCATACCTGGTTCTGAAGGGACAGTTTAGCTGTATCACTGACACTTGAACTGTTCTTAAAAGAGGAGACTTTTCAGATAGTTCTTGGCATACATATTTTTCAAAATCTCATTAGAAGTCTGACTAATTTTAGTAGCAGCATGATCTACAGGCCATACCTACCCCTATGGCAGCTGGTATCCGCTGCGGTATATGGATCTGTGAGCAGGAGAATGACAGTTTGGCATCAATTAGGAGAGCACACAAACTCTTAGAAAGCACTGGAGATTTATTTTGTTGCCTGAAACATGGTTTCTAATCTGGAAATACTTCATCTCTGCAGAGCTGTGTATTTCTCCCACAGTGATGGAGAAAGCTTTGCATCTGTTCAGGTTAATGTGCTCCTGTTTCTCTGCTGACATTTAAATTCAAGGATACACAGCATTCTTCAAAGCTTGACTGGCATACAGAGTAAAACGTGTATGCAGTGTTAATCTCCTAGTCTATTACTACTGTCTTTCATAATCTACATATATTTTACAAAATTCTTTAGTAAGAAAGGCTGTCAGAGCAAATGATGCATCAAATTCAAACAGGCCATCAAGATTGCTAATGGATTTTAATAGCAGCTATTACAGCATAATGGTATTTTCCCAACAGCTGTTTGTTTATAAAATTTTCAGTTTACAAGACCTTTATGTCCAATCCCAGGAGACATCCGTCAATTCATTTATAATCATTTGGTTCAACCTACATGTAAATGCTGTCTTATTTGCACTGGGTGTGATCGCGTATGTGTAGAAGACATGAGCAACTACCACAGCAATGAAAATGCTGAGGAACTTTACAAACTAAACTAATTAGTGTGGGCCTTTTGACTTTAGCGCAAATTAAAGTGTTTTCCTTGTTTCTTTCTTCCCACTCCTGAACAGCTCATTCCAGCCAAGGAAGAGCTGCCTGGATTACAGCCTATTTTATGTCCCAAACTGACATATGATTATTTGTATAGTTCCAGGTAGCTACAGCTGTTAAAGATTTTAAAACATAGCATATAACTGGGCATAACTGGAGCAACTGGCCAGAAGACAATAGCTCAATGTGGCCTGCAGAACTGGTAGAAAAGCATTAGAGGAAAAGTATTTTGACAGGCTTACGAAGTTTGATCTGATCTGGAAAACCTACTGGACACAAAACCCATAAAAGCATGACTAAGATGTTTTCCCAGGTTTGTGATGATTTGGTTTGGTTTGGTTTGGTTTGATTGTTTGGGGGCATTTTTTGGTTGATTGGTTGGGGTATTTTAGTATACGAGCAAGTATTTTTTGATCTCTATTAGACACAAAATCAGGAAGAAATAAGAAACTAGGACCCTGGCATGCTTTTTCTATTGAGTCATATTCAGAGCTGAACTGTGAAATGAGTGGGATTTTTAAAAATTATTCAGAAGGTAACTAGAAGTGGAAGCTAATTAGGAACTGAGGAAAGAAAAATGGATCAATTTGTTGAGATTTTTTGATGTTGCACACTTAGAGATGGCTGTTTGTCCAGCTCTCTTCCTGAGTTTCAAGCTGCCTATGTAATATAAATTTCTGAGTAACAGTTAATACTGAAGTCTGAATAAATATCTTTTAGTATATGTACTAATGGGTAAGATTTTTCTAGAAACATCTAGACCTAAATAATTTTGCTTCCATGGTGTTAGCAAATACCCTACTAACAACAAGCAACTGAGAATTTTTAAGGATATGGGACAAGACAGAAAAACCACACACTTCACCTTAAACAATGCCCTCTTTAAACAGCAGATGGCTCTAATTTTCCACAAAAGAAGGCTATGACTAAAATTTTCAGCCAGGACTCTCCTTTCCATCATACAAGAATAGGGGAGTTGTTATGCAGTAAGCAGGATATGGATAAACAAGCTGTTAAGTGGGTGCTGTTTGTGAGCAGTGTTAGGTAGCCACCTTACAAACCATCAGTCTTCATCCATACAACAAGTACTGTCCTGGGTAGCTTATAGTAAATGTAAATTAAAGCAGGCTCTGTAGATTCAGATTCTACCTCTGTGCCTGCTAACCTCTGTAGTCTGATATGCACTTAAACATCTCAAGCAGTAAGGAAAATTACTAAAAGAAGAATCTTCATATTTTTCTTCATGGAATGCCTTGACATTTATGGTGCTTTACATGGAGATGCACCATCTTTTCCTCCTAGTCATTTCAATACCATACCATGACTTAACATTACTACTTGGTTTACTCTGATTTTTTACATCCATTCTGCACAGCAGACTTATTAGCAATAATTTTCATGGCAGAAGAAAAATTAAAAAGTAAAAAAAAAAAAATTTTTTCTCCAAAGGCACACGTTCTAAGGTCTCCCCTCGTGGCTGCCAAAAGAGTCATGGTCAGATCTTTGGACATGGAGTTGATATGAGGAAAGCAATTAGAAAACACAATGTAAATATGAGAACTTGCAAAAAAAGTACTTTCTACCTCTAAATCAATGCAGTAGAAGAGCTGGGCTTAACAGAAAACCACCAATGAGATTAGACTGCATATTTATAAACCAGCTGGCCAGAACTGTGGGGGACAATAAAAGGAGTTTTTTCACATATACTAATGGCAATACACAGTGTAAAAATAACATTTCCCATTTCAGGATAAGGATGATTATCTCACAAACAGGTATATGGAGAAGGCAGAGATGTTTAATGCATTCTTTGCCTCTGTCTTCAACACTGATGACTGACCAAGGGGGTCTCAGTGCCCTGGGCTGAAGGATCATGACTGCAAGAACAATCAATTCCCAATGGATCCTGAAATTGTGAGGGACCTGTTGCTCCAGCCGGATTCCTACAAATCTAGTCCTGATGGGATTTATCCACTACTTCTCAAAGAGCTCCTGTCATTGCAAAGTCTCTTTCAATGATTTTTGATCAATGAGTTTTGGGAACCCAGACAAGTCCCAGCTAACTGGAAGCTGATTTTCAAGAAGACCAAGAAGGAGGACCCGGGAAAATACAGGCCTGTCAGTCTCATTTCAGTGACAGGTAGTTGTAGAGAAGATTATTCTGGGGGTATTGAAAACCACCTGAAGGACAACACAGTCTGGTCATAGCCAGCATGGCTTCATGAGAGAAGCTGCTTTATCAAACTTGATATCCTTTCATAACAAGGTAACCCACCCAGCTGATCAAGGGAAGCCAGTTGATGTAATCTTCTTGGATTTCAGTAAAGCTTCCAATACTGCTCTCATAGAATCCTTCTGGACAAATGTGCAGCCCACAGGTGGACAAACACATCATGGGATGGGTGAGCAACTGGCTCACAGGTCAGCCACAAAGGGTTACAGTGAGTGGGGTGACATCAGACTCCACCACCTGGTCACTGTCACTGGTAGGGTTCCATAGGGCCCCATGCTTGGCCCTCTGCTCCTCAACTCCTCAACTCAACTCAACTCCTCAAGTCTTCATAGATTACCTGGAGGCATGACTGGAAGGCATACTCAGGCAGCTCCCAGAAAACAAAAAACTGGGAGGAGCTGCTGACTCCCTCAAAAGGAAGGAGACCCTGCAGAGAGACCTTGACAATTCAGGGGTCTGAGCAATCACCAACCATATAAAGTTCAAGAAGAGAAAGTGTCGGATCTTTCATCTGGGATGGGGCAACCCTGGATGTTTGGACAGACTGGGAATGAGGTGCTGTAAGCAGTGCCATGGAAAGGCACCTGGGGGTCCTGGTCAGTGGCAAGCTGAACATGAGTCAGCAGTGCCCTGGCAGCCAGGAGGGCCAGCGCTGTCCTGGGGGGCATCAGGCACAGCATCACCAGCCGGGCAAGGGAGGGGATTGTCCTGCCCTGCTCTGAGCTGGGGCTGCCTCACCTCGAGTGCTGGGGGCTGGTTTGGGTGCCACAATACTTAAAAGAATATAAAGCTGTTGGAGAGCATCCAAAGGAGGGTAACAAGGATGGTGAAGGGCCTTGAGGGGAAGCCACATGAGGAGTGGCTGAGGTCTTGGTCTGTTCTGCCTGGAGGAGACTGAGGGGAGCCCTCATTGCAGTCTACAACTTCCATGTGAGGGGAAGAGGAGGGGCAGGCACTGATGTCTTCTCTGTGGTGAGCAGAGCACATCCTTCTGTGACTAGCAGGACCCAAGGGAATGGCTTGAAGTTGCATCAGTTGGAAAGTTTACGCTGGATATTAGGAAAAGGTTCTTCACCCAGAGGGTGGTTGGGCACTGGAACAGCTCCCCAGGGCAGTGGTCACAGCACCAGCCTGAGAGAGTTCAAGACACATTTGGATAATGCTCTCAGGCAGAAGGTGTGACACTTGGAGATGTCCTGTGTAGGGCCAGGAGTTGGACCCAATGATCCATGTGAGTGCCTTCCAACTCCACATATTCTGTGATACAAAACAGACACATCACCTAAGGCCTGACTCTGATTATTCATAACTCACGAGCCTCATACTGGAAAGAGACTATTTTTTGAAGGGAAAGTTACTTGTTGAGAACAAGCAGTGATACTTCGGAGAGGTCTATGCAGAAAAACTTAAGGAAAAAATACTGATTCAAAATGGTATTTTTGCTGTTTGTATGTGGACCCTCCTACATCACACAATGACCACATGCCTATGAATATGATACTAAATATCTTTGGTTTTCATTGAGAAACACACAGATATATGGAAGAAATATTACTTACCTACTAGTTTTGGAACTCTGAGAAACTATTTGGAATTGAGCTTCTATAATCACAGTATTATTTAATTTCACTGGATGCCATAAAAATGAACATAACTTATCTGAAAAGTGCACAGTGTATGTGCAGGTGTCTTCATTTTAGTATGCCATAAGCTTCCCAATGTCTTAATTTTTATTTGTCTCATCTATGATTTTTCTGGAAGGTTTGTTCAAGTACTTTGCAATAAATGAGACATATTCTGAGATATCATCACAAGTGGTCTCTGCATTAACAAGTCAGCAAAGATTATAGAGTCTTCTGGCCTATTTGTCTTAGGTTGTCACGACACCACAGTGCCTGGTGAATTTTCCACCTTTAGTCAAAAGGAAATGTCAAGTGCAGCAGAAAATACGACAAAGCTTAAGAAATTTAAAATAAGGGTGTGATGGGAGATAAAAGACCAGCCCTCTCCACAAAGCTTTCTTCCAAAATTCTAATAGCTTTTCAAAGTGAGAAACTGAAAGCACAGTAATTAAAGAAAATACCTAAAAGTTTGTAAAGGCAACATTCAGAATTGATGTTGCTACTTTTGTTTACTGATAGACCTGCTTGTGGAAATAAATTTGTTTTTAAAAATCTAATGTCTATCTATTTTTTACTGCATAGGCACTGAATATTTTATATATACAGTATATAAACTCTATATATGCTGAATAGTTCATATTTCCAAAGTGTCCATATGCATATATGTATTTTTCAAGATAGTACATTTGTACATAAATACAGACACACACTACTGCTTAGGCATTTCAATTCAAGTTGATCCAGTACTGCCAGTAAGTAAGTATTTAGGGAATTAAGACTTTACAAACACTGTTTAGTCATATAATAAACTGTGGGTCAGCAAGTTTGTTTATATTAGAGGTGTTACAATGAAATATTTGAAAAGTAAAGATAAGCCACAGAACACTAACTCATTTGTAGCAATTTTTAATTTTAGAAGTCTGGGTAAAGGAAAACCTATAATATACTCTGGAGTACATTTCCTCAAACTCATTTAACTGATATCACTGTTATGGAAAAGCACAGCAGTAACCACAACGCTATGTAAACAGTCAAAAAAATTCAAAGCTAGGCAATTAGATATAAATACAACTTTTGAGTTATTAAATACTTTCTTCATAGTGTTTTCCTGACAAATTTATAATAAATAAGTAGCTACACTCTCAGTTCTGGCAGAGCTCTGGTAAACACAGTATGTGCATTTGTCTTTATAACAAGTATTCTGGCTGATGTGCTTCACCAAGTGTTACGTTCACACAATTCTGGTTTTAAGGTACAGCCATGCTCTGACACAACCACAGCAGAAACTAAGTAGTGCCTGGTACAGAATCTGTTTTGCAACCTATTTTTTGATTATATAATACTCAGCCATCTCAATTATTCCAAGAAGTTAGAAGACTTTTTCTTTTTAGTTTAAATTGCAATTTTGAAGAATTCTGAGTACTTAATTCTTGCCATTGTTACATGCTTTCCATATGACTTCAAATGTATCCTGCATTCTCCAACCCGTGTACCATGCTGACCTAAGGAAATGTCAGTTGAATAATAAAACTAAGAAATTCTAAAGAGAAACTGAAGATATAAAGTATCAGAAAGATGACTACTCAAAAGTAATTTTCAGCTCTTCAGTATGTGTACCACATCAGCTTACTCTCTGAATAGTTTCCTGTACAATAAATGAAGGGAAGGGAGGGGGAGCCAATACTCTTCAGAATTTTCCTTGCATGTTCCCTGTGCTTTCACTGTTGAACAGAATAGTATCGAAATATATCATACTACATACATATAGGAATGCTATCTCTTCCATATAGAATACATAATATTAACTTATTCTTCTGTACAGTGCATGATATTTCCTTGTACTACTGAACAAATACTGCATTTCTTGCTGACACTGATAAGTGAAATAAGAATTACGTGGATCAGATACTTAGAGACGAGAAGATTAAGAGAATACTGATTTTTTGGGGGCTAAACTCATAAATCATTACGTGATCTGTCAAGATTCATAATGATCCATAAGAAAAACATTCCAAAGAACTAGCATGAAAATCGGATATTACGTGATATTCCTCCAGAGTTTGTATGTCAAATGTTTTGCCTTAATAGTAAAGAATTTGTCTATTCCACAGTCGGAAATATATGTAAAATAAAATGTAACACAAAATTTCTGACAATGCCAAACAGATGCACAGCTAGAGCAGAAAAACATAATGCATTACTTGCTATGGGCATGATAAACCGGCAGCCTTTAAAAGGAACAGACAACTTCAACATTTTTTAACACAAAGCAAATATATATCCTGTTGCCACCAAGAAGTAAGCTAGCACATATTTCTGTGCCTTGGATTTCTGCTAAATTCTCCCCAGTTATTTTTACTGATCAAATTATGCACTATTTATTTAATTATTAGAAACTACTCCTAAGCCATTCATAGAACTCTCTAATGAGTTGGAGGCAATCTACCTTTGCTTTCACCAAGTGAACAAATTTACCTATTTAATTTTATTTGTACTAAGCTTTATTTTAAGAGGGACATAAGGACAGGTAACTAACAATCCTGGTAACAGTCAATCTTCCTCTTCATGGAACTTATAAATGCTGAGTAAACATTTTTTACATTCATCTCTCAAACAAGCCTTTGTCCTGTGTTCTCACCAAAACTACCCTCTTTTATGTATCAATGGAATTTACAGTATCTAATAACTGCCTGTCCACTTACTGGGTCAGATTCTGATTTCAACTGCATCTCAGAAGATGAGAAAAAATGGTTTCAAATGAGTTAATGTAAGTCACTGGAGACAATTTAGATTGGAGAAATACCAATACCAATGCACTGAAGAGATACCAATCTATCTAACCAAACATCTTTTCAGATAGAATGAGTTTCCATGTCTTTCATGCTCCTACATTTTTTATTCTATATTATTTAAAGAACTGTTAGTATTGATTTACTTCACCTAAATTAATGGAGAAAATGCTTTCTAGAGCACGATATTTCACCAGAGAATGCAAAACAATGTCTAGAATCCTAATAAATACTGTTATGTCTGAAATGAGTTATCTCAGTAGTGACTTGGGCTCAGATTTATTGTACAGTTCATCAACTTCTCAGCATGCTGGATAATGAATGTTTCATTTACATTGCTAATTGCCAAGCCATGGTTCCTTCAACCTTTAACCCTTACGCTTTATCACATTACCACCATATGTCAATATAATTGCATTCAACATTCCAAACAACTAACTTTTTCATGAGGTCAAGAGATTCTCTTTTTTAAAGCTTTACCAGTGGGATATCTTTAAAACTACCAAGAAAACCAGTAGCATATAGACAGTGGGAAGCTAAGGCAATTTTTTCTTCTGAAAAACTGCTTACATCTTCTGACCCAAAATAAGTTCTTTTCTGTTAAAATCACCATTTGCCCACTGTAACTAAATCACTCACAATTCTGTGAAGAGCTTCACCTTTACTGTCTGTAATTATGAAACACTATTAACTAAGTCCTAATATGAAATATCTTCTGTATCTGCTTGTGCTTTTTGTTTTGATCTGTGGAATTATGCAGTTATTTCCACATCTTGATCTTCATTCTGCATTGTCCCAAAAACTATTTTACTGTAGGTATCATTCTAGATGCTGTCTTTGGCTATGTCTGTGATATAAAAGCATTGCCACTCATTTCTTACATTTATACTTTCCCTCAATGGAAAATTGGGCTGTATCTCACCTCCAGAATATGTTAACTCACTCTGTACCTGCAAATACCTTTCTTTCTGTTGACTTTCACCACAAATACTTCTTTCATCCCTGAAACCTTCACTGTCAATTGCAAAGTTTAAGCAAAATCATACACAAAATAAGCTGTTCTGGAAAAAGATTTTACTACTGAGTGTAACTGAATTAGTTTTACAGCTTGTATATGGTCAAGCTTAACACAGAAATGTGCTCCTGGTTGGTAACAGTTACATCAGCAGAGACCCTGGCCTTTCTCCATTTCTTTGGAACAAGAAACTTTGACAAGGCACCTTCTTAGAACAATTCTGAAATATAGAAAGTTAGAAATTTATTTCTCAGTATTCGAGTCAGAAATCCAGATGCACTCTTACAGACAGAATTAAGCAAACTACATTAGAATAATGAAAATGGGTAATGAAGATGGAAGAGAGTGAGCCTAATTCATCTTCTATGCAGCAAAACTTTCACATTACATGGCAGATAGACAGGTGACATGTCTCAGATATATCTGGTGCATACGCATATATATACACACAGACATAAATGTATGGCCCACTTTTATATGGCATACAGTGCCACAAACCAGCAGCCCCATCTCTAAGAAAAACACTGTGGCATAATCTTGAAGCCCACAAGCTGGTGGAAGCTTCAAGCTGGTTTACATCACACTTATACTGCTTTATATCTTTATGTTCTGTACCATAGCAGCTCACTCCCCTCTACTGCCATAATTCCATATCTCTTCTTTGACTCTTGGAATGTCCTTTCTGACCAACAACCAAATCCAAAAAGGCTCCTTTCTGTCAGTCACTTTTATCCCCGACTTCTTCTGCAGAAACCTTGCTTGATTCTACACCAAGAGCACTACCAAATAGTAACTGCATTTGAAAATTTTGAAGTATAAGAGAATTGCAGGCATGAGCACTCATTGTATCTTGAGGTTCATATACCACTCCCTTGCAACTTGCATCTATTAAAAAAAAAAGTTTTAGCATACGCTGCTATTAACATAACCTTCTTCCCAAACTGTAGATAATCCCTTTTCAAATCATCTGCAGTATCCACCCAATAAACACCCATTTATTAGTGTTCAACTGATCATGTTCCTGGATGTCACAGAAAAGGACTGCTTCTGCTCCTGCTAGCTTGGACAAGACACAACCTTCTGATACATAAAACATGAGAAAAGCCTGGAATCAGAACTATAAACCCCCTTTGAAGTAGATTAAGACCAGAAATATATGTTTTCTTCAAAGTGTTTCAATCCATTAGATGTATATAAAAACATTTTATAAAATCAAATTCCATGTTACCACTGAGAAATGAATATTCCCTCATGCACACCAGCTGAGACACAACGTAAGTATGTCGCTCCTAAATATGAGGAACTTTCAGCAGTATATGCCAAACAGTGTGTTCCTAGGAGATTTAAGCATGTGGTTACTCATTTCCAGCTGCTTCTGTGGAGTCAAACTTGGTTCTTACGTTATCAGGTAACATTATCACATTTTGTGAAGAACAGTGACATCAAGCACGGGTAATCACTGACAGTGCAGAGGGCCATTTGAAAGCATGCTTGTTTTCTTAGTCTTTAATTAAAAAAATACAGCCAAATTCTATATAACTTTAAATGTGTTCAGAATGTGAGGTCATGAAGACTGAGTACACAGTACACAAAGGATCACTCATCACTTAATTTACTTTAACCTCCCACCTACTTCCAGTTGACACATGAAACTAAATTAACATTGTTCTAAAATAGTTTAAGGCATAAAATCCAGAGTCCTGAACAGTCTGAATACCAGTGGCTCCAGACTTCAGCTGATACTTGTAGAAATTTAAATGCATAAGTAGCAAAATGACTACTTTCAGTGTTCTGTTCACCTGGGCACCTTTAAAACCTTACTTTGAGTTTAACACTTACAATGCTAGTACCCCAAGTCCAGAGTAAGAGAGGCTGAGGATTGGCTTCTGAGTAAATATTGTTTATATTACAAAACAAAATTCCATTACCTCAGAGGCTCTGTGTAAGTGTAACTGACTGAAACACTATAAACAATTAAGCTAATGATACAAGTGATATAAATGAAGGAAGAATTCATAACAGATGATAAAACAACCAATGCTTTCTATTTACTCAGGTATCAGTATTTACAGATTAGTTTGCGGAGAAGGTCAACAAGAGTCAGCACACTACAGCAGGACAAAATACCCAAAAACAAACAGAAAAACAAAACTTGTCATTCCAATTAACCCCTATCCATAAGATGGAACAAGGGGAAATCAAACATAACTGCACATACTAATATACAAGCCAAATACGCAACCTGGATCACACTGGCAATCTGTGGTGACCATGCTAAGACAAACGCTTAGCAGCATCCAATGAAAGAGTTTTGCATTTATTTGACCTAAATACCTCCAGATGGTGTAAACTAACTGTTTTATCTTGAAGACATGGAAAAAATGTTGCCTAAAGGAAATTGTACCATGGTTGTTCAATGTTCAATGCACCTTCTTCTACATCAGAATCATGAACAGTTCTGAATTATCATAGAATCAAGAAGGGCCTGGGTTGGAAAGGACCTTAAAGATCATCTAGTTCCAAGCTACCTGCAATGGGCAGGAACACATTTCACTAGACCAGGTTGCTCAGAGCCCAATCCAAACTTGCCTTGAACACTTCCAGAGATGGGACATCCATGACTTCCCTGGGCAACCTGTTCCAGTGCATCATCACCTTCAAAGGAAAGAATTTCTTCATAGTATCTAACTTAAATCTAACTCTCTTTTAGCTTGAAGCCATTTCCCCTCATCCTATCACTACATGCTCTTGTAAATAGTCTCACTCCACCTTTTTTGTAAGCTCTCTTAGGTTCTGGAAGGCTGTAATTGGGTCACCCCAAAGCTTTCTCTTCTCCAGAATGAACAATCCCAATTCTCTCAGCCTCTCCTCACAGGAGAGGTGCACCATCCCTCTAATCAATTTGGTAACCCTCCTCTGGACTCTCTCCAACAGATCCATGTCCTTCCTGTGCTGGGACCCCAGAGCTGGATGCAGCCCTGCAGGTGGGGTCTCAGCAGAGCAGAGCAGAGGGGCAGAATCCCCTCCCTGGCCCTGCTGCCCACACTGCTTTGGATGCAGCCCAGGGCACGTTTGGCTTTCTGAGCTGTGAGTGCTCATGGCCACGTAATGTCCAGCCACTCCTCCACCAGCACCCCCAAATCCTTCTCAGTTGAATCCGTATCTGGAATAGGAATGTCCAGGTCACTTGCTGGAAGAGGCAGCACCCAGGCAGAAAAGAAAGCATATGCATTGCCAAGGTCTAATGTATAACAATAAGACTGAGGGCAGGATGTAAAACACTACTTTTAAAGGCAGTTCCTTTTGTAGCTATTTAAGGTTTGCAATTACAGTATGAATTGCATAATGGCAGCCATTTCTATTATTCGGAAAAATTATTCCATTTATGCTACTGAGTTTCTTCTGCTCAGATATGCCTCCTCCGAAATGTAAAACACGTATTTTGGGGGTATTTTTTAATATAGCAATGCAGACCCACCTGTGGGAAAAAACTCTTCCTTTGGCCTGGAAGCAGTGATTGAAGAGTGGTCACTTGGGTTGCTGATACACACAAGGCCTAGGGTGGACCAAGCTCTGAAGAGTCCTTGAAGGACAGTAATTGCAGTGAAGTCCCCAGAGAGGAAGAGAACCCACAGAGAGAAAGAAACCATGTACACAATACTAAGAGAAAGCCCCAGGAGCTCACTGGATTTTGGGGGTTTTCAAAATATTGATGCTATGAATTTCCATGGCTGTGGTTGACAAAAAACCATATCATTATTTATTTTTGATTTATTTTATACCTCCTTCTGTGTCTGATCCAAATCCTAGCAGTGGCCCAAAAGATGAACACCTTCATTTAGTTGGTGATCTTCTTGCAGAGACCCAGGGAAAAGCTAAAGCACCCCATACCACAGCAAGAAAAGTGATGTTTTCCACCAACTGCCCTTCATGGAGAAAGCACAGCCCTGGGGCAGCTGGCAGCATGCCAGACCAGAGAGAGGAAGGTATAATTTACACACTGCCATGCAAGCTCCAGCAAATCAGTCTCATGGCAAGAAAAGTGCAGCATTTCAGTCTTCACAAACTCCCAGGAGAGTGGGAAATACACACACACTCAACCAAGTGCCACAACTACATGGGCTGAACCTGAATAAGCGGATTTCAGTTTTTAAAAAATGGAATGACAGGAGAATATGAATATTTTCATTGCCTTTTTTTCTGTTCACTCACTGTGTGTTTACCATAAATTAGACCTGCTGAGAGTGTAATGCTGAGCAACCCATATGGCAAATACTCAACTGAGAGATGTGAAAGGAAAATCACTTTTTTATTTCTGAATTATATCTAGCCCGTTTATTTAGAAAGTCTTCTTTAATAGCAAATGTTCAGAAGCAACCCAGATAACATTGTTTATATTAAAAAGATACGGTAACATACATTCTAGACCAAAACCAATGTATTTCCAGAAGAATATCATTCAATATGTGATGAAATAGGAAAAAAATTACACTTAAATCAGTGTTCAGTTAAGATTTTTGGTTCTAAAACACAATTACCAATTCTTGGTTGTAAAGTTGCCATTTATTCAAACTCATCCTCAAATCCTTCTTCCAATGAAACAATCTACAACTAGTCTAAGTCCACGGCGTTCTACCAGTTGTAGAGCTGACCTAACAGTTCCCATTCGAGGTACAAAATTAATCTATTCCAACTTTTTTCCTTACTAGACCATGACAAACACTGACAATGAAACAAGCACGTACAGAGGGCTATCATCCATGAAACCTAAAAAACAATCAAGTTCTGCATGTGGAATTCAGGCACAGATTGCTGACCAAATCTCTCTGGCAATCTTGCAGTGGGGAAAATAAAGAGGAATGGACTGAAGATGATTCCTTGTGAACCTTGTTCACTCTTACCTTTCTTTTTCTGTAAGTCTATGTCTTCCTTTCCCTTGTCCCCCTGACCCCCATAAAGGATGGAGAGAGAATCAAGTTTTATAAAATTTCTCTGAGCATGTGACTAAGGCAACAACAGCAGCAAGATGGGAAGGATAATATGCAGCCAAGTTACAATATATCTAGCAGTGACATTTGTTCTCCTGTAGAAAGTGCCAGAACCCATAACAGATACCAACTGATCCATTTTGTACATAAAGGTAGCATCCAGGGAAGGAGAAATTTTTTCCAAGGCTTTAGTTATTCATTCAAAGGAGGAAGAAAATTCATTCAGCAATGAAGATAGGTAATTTTTCAAGTTCTCTGTTTCATTTTACTACCAACTCTATAATCCTGTTTGACCTGAGCCACAAAACAAAACAGACCGTATTCAGACATATTAATTCTTTCTCACAGAACTGAAAGACATCCTCCTGAAGCATGAAAAAGTTTTATATATGCCTCAATTCCCCACAGCTGTAATGCAAAAACTGTAATTTTTCATATTTGGGGAAGATAAAATAAACAGCTGCTACTGTTGTGCTCTGGCATAAACTTGGTGGCCCACCTCAACCTGGGTAGCCCCAGATTTTTCCTCATCAGCCTAAAGGCTGTGTCTATATTCTGTTTAGAAGTAAGAATTCTGGAAGGCAGACACCCAATAGGCATAAGAAATTCAGACACATAGAGAGCTACATGATCACAGCTGAATAAAGTACCCTGTTCTGCTTGTGTCTTGTTTTTTGTTGTTTTTTATTTTTTAAGTCTAAACAGTAATGAAAATTCTCTGGCATTGTACAAAATCCCAAAAATTATGCTACCGTGAGAAACTAAAATCTCTCCATCCCTGCATTTTCAAAGGATGATTTTTTTATTAACCACAAATCACAAATAAGTAGAAAGTTACAAAATTCAAAATACTGAGATTTATTCTTCCGACAAAAGTAATTAAGAAAAAAAAAAAGCAGTCAGGAAAACAAGAAATTTAGACCTTCCTACTCTTTTTCTTTCTTTTTGTAATTAATAAATTAAATCGGTACTAAGCAAGTTTGGTTAAAGGTATTGTTTCATTTCAGAAATGCAACAATTTCAGGACAAAAAGTGGTATGTTCATACACAGAATTTCTTATGGAGAAAATAATAAAGGTGCTTTATCATGAAAGCAGTGCAAGACTTCCCTAAAGGAATTTTCATTTTATACTTTATCAAGTCTATATGGAAAAAAAATTGGTAAAAAAGTAAGATGTTGCAGTACTCACAACATACAGAGGAGTTTTGAATGTTGATTTTTCTGGCTCAAAGAGCCTGCAGATTAGACTTAATATGTATTCATTTAAATACAC
>VXBC01001381.1:205645-235805 GCA_013399945.1 Ploceus nigricollis | reverse complement strand
AATGTACTCAAACAATGCAGCTATGGAGTTGCAGAAGAAATTACATTTTTTGGGTAATACCATTCATGCAGCAGCTTTATGATGAAAACTATATTTGGGTGGACACATAGAAGCTGTGAATAATTCCAAATACAGAAGTGATGATCCTGCTGAGGAAATGTTATTTGTCTCCTAGAAAGAAAGGAAAATTGCAGTCTTTGGTAGAATTAGTATTCTTAGCTAATTAGGAAATTCAAAAACTCAAATAAGGGCTGAAGGCTTTTAACTTGAATTATCTTGTAATTTTTTAAAATCTCTGTATTATAAATAAAATATATAAAAATGCACATAAAATTAAATAAACCCTGAAATTTCTGGTTAAACAAAACACTTGACTTCGTATCCTGAGAGTGCACCCAGTTACAGAGTCAAAAAAAGGATCTTTTCTATCATCATCTAAACAGAGAACACATGTGCATCATAAAAATCTTTCAGAGCACTTGATCTGCCTAATTCAAAATTTTAAAACATTCCTACATCCTAAAATATCCAATAGCTTCAGGTCTGGGCTTCTGATATGCAGTAGAAGACATAAAATTCAGTGGTGCATGATAAAAACATAGGCTATTGTAATGTTTGCAAGCATTAAGCATTCCTTTACATTAGAGTTCAGAAGATGTTTTAGGCCATGCTTTGCCAAATGGAACAAATGTAGTATTTCAAGACACATCAGACAAACTTCATGGAATTTCTGCATCAAAATATCACTATTCTAAATAAACATTACATGATTTTAAAAGTGAAGGGATTTTAAGACTTTTAAGTTAAAAGCAGAAAAGCAGTCACAAAGCAGAATATTTGTTTAGAAGTACATTGAATCTCTCTCCACATCCTCTCGACAGAATTGCTGGCTTTAGTAGTACTGGAACATAAACACTAGCAAACTCAAAATGTCTTTTTACTTACATCTAGAGTTACACTGTAATGTTGGATCAACAGTTCAACATTTTAATTAATTTGTTTCCCACACAATAGCAAAGAAAAAACAAAAACTAAATAGTAGAAAATATTATTTCTGTAATATTCCTATTGTCATCCCTAACTATTATCAGTTCTTATATTCTTATGCATTACAGCCAGATTTTAAAATGTTAAATGTTCACGCTAGGTTTTACACTGAATTTTTTTTAAAAGTGCATTAAATTTCATAGAAACAACTCTTTATGCTGAACGTTTCTCAAAACAGCACCTCCCGCTGTCAATGTCTATGCCCCATAAGCAGCTAAGCTGAGTGCTACTGACAAGAACTAGAAGAGTATACAAATGATAAATTAGTCAGCTTTGTATAAGTCAGAAATACAGGCCAATAATGATACGGTAGATTATAGCATTTTACTTAGCTGAAAGATAGCGCATATTTTACACTGTATTTCATAAAGAAACTATCTTAAAACACATTTCATAAATGACACAAAAGAAAACAGTTTATCTTTTTGAACAATGTACTTGTGAGCACAAGCACATTTTTCCTGTAATGTTAGTAGATTGTTTATGCTCATTCCTTTGATAATTTTCATAGCTCTTTTACTTTGTTTATTAACTTTTGAACCAAGACTGAACTAAACCACTAAAGTCAAAATCGGAAATGATAGCTTGGACCAAATTAGAGCAGATGTCACACTAATTATAACCAATGACATCTATCCAATTTATTCACATAGTGAAATAAAAATGAAATCCTAAAAAACATACCACTGCACACCTTGCAGTGTATGCACTGCACACCTTGCACATTTTTTAAGTGATACTGCAAGTACAAAAAATTCTGATGCTTCTGGCTTATTATCTGTTATGACTGTAATATAGAATAAAATAATCAAATACACCTTGCAAAAATGACAGTTGAATAAATCAGCACATGCTGATTTGGGAAGATTCATAAATATAATGGTCTTAGCCAGTTTTACAAGTTCAAATTTTTCTCAAATCTCAAGAAATCATAATAACATCCTACATGACTTCATGCAGAAGCATCTCATTGACTGGGGGAACATTAGCTCGTATCACCCCCACATCATCTTCTGAAAGGAATCTGATAAGATAACTAAAAGCAATTCTACTAATCACTGTAATAAATGTCATTTTTGTTGCCATTTGATTTCACATACTTAATTAGGAAGCACTCTTTTGAATCATAGAGTAACAGGTAGAAGAGATCTCAAGGATGACCTAGTCCAAACTTTTTTGTCAAAAGCACTCTAGACAAGGTGGTCCAGCACCCTGCCCAGGTGAACCTTAAAGTGCCTAATGTTGAGGAATACACCACTTCTCTGGAGATTATTCCAACAACTGATTGTTATAATTGTGAAAAATTTTCCTCTTGTGTCCAATCAGAATCTCCTCAGGAGAAATTTGTACGCATTATCCTTCATTTTTTCCATGTGACTCCTTGGAAAAACAGAGTGGCTTTTTTGTAGCCACTCTTCGAATACTAGAGCCAGGTGTTCAGGTCTCACCTAAGCATTCTTTCTAAACGTGTCAGGCTTCTCAGCCCTTTGATCGTCTCTGTGGCCCTTCTCTCCACCCTCTCCACCCTGTCCATATCTTTTTTGTATAGCAGAGACCAAAACAGACAACAGTATTCCAGGTGTGGCCTGACAAACGCTGACAAGAATGGGATCATCTCTGCTGCTGATGCCCCTGTTGGTGCAGCCCAAGACCTCACCGGGCTCCTTTGCTCCAGCAGCACACTCCTCACTCATACTGAGCTTTTGCTCACTGGGACTCCCTGGTCCCTTTCCACAGAACTGCTCCCCAGCCATGTGCTCCCAGCCTGTGCTGCCCTCCTGGATTTGTTTTCCCAGGTGTAACACCCTACACCTGTCCTTGCTAAACTTCAAAAGGTTCTTCTTTGCCCACTCTTCCAGCCTACACAGGTTTTCCTGCAGTGTGGCTCTCCCTTCCAAAGTGCTCACTTGATCCCTGAGTGATTTTAAGTGCTCTGGATGACCTCATATGAAGACATAAAACAGCACTGGGCCCAACACCAACCCCTGGGGGACCTCACTTGTGCCAGGTTGCCAGTTGGAAAAGGAGCCATTTACCCCCACTCTGGGTGCTGCCTGTGGGTCAGTTCCCCAGCCACTGCTTGGGCAGCTTGTCCAGACTGTTACACAACAGCTTCACCAGGAGGCTGTGGGAGACCACAGAGAAAGCCTTGGAGAAACACAGGAGACAACGTCCATGGCTTGTCCCCATCAGCCAAGCAGGTTACTTTGCTCTAGAAGGCAATCAGGTTTGTCAAGCACAGTTTGGACCCATGCTGGCTTTTCCCAATCACCTGGTTCATCTGACTTGCAATGAATCCTCCCAGAAGGGTTTGTGTCATAACTTTTCTAGGGCCTATAATTTCTTAGTTCTCTTTTAAGCACCTCTTGTAGATGGGGGTGACGTTAGCCTTCTTCCAGTCTCTGGGACATCTCCTGCTAGGATTGTGGAGAACAGCCTCACAATGATTCCAGCCAGCTCTCCAATACTCTTGGGTGGATATTGTAAGGTACTACCAATTTGCAGGAGCCAAGTTCCTGTAAGAGCCCACACAGCAATTTTTTCTTTACTGACAGTGGGTCTTGTTTGCATCAACATGGATTTTTGCTTCCAGTGTCTGGGGCCCAGCTGTGCTGGTGACAACAGAGGTCAAGGAATTGTTGAGAACTTCTGCCTTCTCAGTGCTGTTGGTGACTAATTCACCTCTCCCATTTAACACTGGACCAGCAGTTTCCTCCTTGAAGACCTCTTTCTTGCAGTTTTTGACATCTCTTGCCAACTTCAATTCAAGCTGGGCCTTTGCTTTTCTAACGGCATCTCATGCCCTGGCAATGTTCTTGTGGTTCTCAATAGATTTGTAGCTCCCTTTCCATCTCTGGTGTGCTTCTCTTTTGGTCCCAAACAGACTCAGAATCTCACAGCTAAACCAAGAGGGTCTCATGTTCCACCTACTTCCCTTCCCTTTGAAGGGGATGAACTGGTTTTGTGCTTTCATGAGAACTATCTTCAAAAACTCACAGCAGTCACTAGCTCCTTTATTCTCCATGGAAGCTTCCCTTTCAATTGAGCTCTGAGCAAGCTGAAGCTTGCTCTTCTAAAATCTAAAACCTCTGCCTTAGTACTAACCTTCAGTGTGCACAACCAGACCTCAAACTCCACAATATTGCTTGGAGATGGCCCTTTTAACCTTGACCCAGAGGCATTTGATAGGGCTTCCATGGTCACTGTAGTTGACTTCTGTACATTTGAGGTTCTCAGCTTAAAGTGCAAGTCCCCCTCCTCTTCTTCCCTGACTCTCTTTACAAAACAGCCTATAGCCATCCATCATATTCCTGCAGTCATGGGAGTTGTTCTATCACATTTCAGCTACTCCTGTGATACCCTAACCTTCGGACTGGGTGTTGAGTTCCCAGTGTTTATTCTCCTGGCTCTGCACATTTGTATAAATGCACACGAAGTGCCAGGTCTTGCTCTTGTCTTGGGAGGCAGCTAAGGAACAGTTCTCACTGCTCTGATTGGCCTGGTTTACTTCCCAGTTGGCTGCAACAGCAACCACTCAAAACCACCACTTAAACAGTTCTCCCCACCAGATTCCTTTCATATCTTTAGAGAAAAGTCACTACAGAGAATTCAGCTTCCCCAACCTCTCCACACCTTGGACTGTACTTGTTACAGCTGGGGTACTTTGGCTGACCTGAGGCATCAACTGGACAGCTCTTGTCCTCCAGAAGACGGCAGACTGATGTTTAATCATGAGTATGGTATTTACGTTAATGCACGTGTGGCTGCATTTCTCAGTCATATGAGGTTATGACTTTAGCCTCTCAATACTTCTGAAAATGCAAGTGAAAGTATGTTTAAGCTTTATGTACTATATATGTTACAAATTTTCCTAAGGCAGATATCACACACTGACATTTTAAGACCTTAATTAAGGTTGATTTATTTACAAATGGTATGTTTTCAACTCTCAGAAATGATGTATTTAATGTTTTATTTTTAAACACAATTAAAAAATAATATATAAATATATACATACTGCAAATGTAATACAGATAACAAATTCATTTAAGCCCATTTATGCACATTAGTGACACACCATGTGGCAGAAAGACTAGGACTACAAGAAGACCCCGTGGCGATTTATTTTATATTAAATCCCTAATGGCCTCTTCTCATCTTTGCAAAAATATGCACAAAAGTCCAGACTATGCAGCCATTGAAATGAATGGTTATTTATTTGCTAAACGAGAACCCTATGTTTAATGTTCCTTAGACATAAGGTAGTCTGCAAAAGTCGCATTCCTACAGCTCTATACATCATTTATTTTACATACCCTAACTTCTCACAACAGGCATCAGAAAAATACTTTTGAACTGCATTGCTATTGTAAGTTGCTGAGAATTTTGTTTCCAATTCCATTACTGGAAGATTAAATGTTAACATGTTTACTTGGGATTTGCTTCTTGTTTTGTTTTTTGCATTAAAAACAAATTCATGGACCAATCTGCCATTTAAAATATGTTTATATTTATACCAAGAGAAAAAAGTTCCCAAATACACAATATATATACATAATCATTATAGACAGACAACAGAAGTTCAAATCTTCAAAGATATACATTGTAATCTCACTTATTTGGGTGTAATGGTCTACCTAGCACTTGTTTGACATGCTTCAGCTAAGACAGAGGTCCTTGATTTGCTTTACAGAAGTATTAAAAACATCACTTTTCAAAACACAGAAATAAAATTGTCCAAATTATGAAACAGTGGCATTTCTTACTGATACTACAAAACAGCTTTAAAATTAAAATCTGTCTCGAAGATAAGACTATTTTTTTCATAGGAAGATGATAAACCACGCACCCAAACACTTCTACATTTCTTAAATTTCTGTTGCTGGAACTACCACTATAAGTTCCTCTGAGACATAAAGCCACAAAAGGAGAAATTGTTACCAGAGATAGAACCTCTTATTGGTACTATCCCAAATTCATTTGGACTGTGGAGGCTACCTAAGGACAGTCAAGCTTCCTGCAGCAGCATGAACACGCAGGTTACTTTCTTGAGGAACCAGCACTGGTGACAGTAGCCTCCACTGCAGCTCTGACACGTTCTCTAAACTTTTACAAGTGGCATACAACCCCTACTACCTGGAAATTGTCTTTATGAAGTATGTGGATACCATGGCCAGAGGCATGAACCCCAACAGACCTTCAGAACACACCCTTGTCTGCCACAGTCAGTAGCAGACAATTGTAGAACTTGTTTTCAACAGAATGACCTGCTTCCTCAGGTGGTAATTGGTTTTCTACAATTGTAAGTTCTGTGAGCAGTTAGAACGAATTTTCATGAATGAACGCTACAAGACTCTGTCCAACAAGCATATTATTAATCTATGTTATAATGAGCCATTTCAACTGAACGGAACAGTTCATGAAACCTGGACTGTTCTCCCAGTGCACTACACTTAAAAAAGCAGAGAACAGAGTCTGCTTTACAACAGAAGTATTCATTTCTCAGGAATAATATTACTTTCCTAGAAAGCCACATTGAGAAGACATTTCTCATTTTCAAGAGAATTCCAGCAGAGAAGCAGCAAAAGATAGTCTAAGAGTATAACAAAATGTAACAGAAATTGTAACAGAAACTGTAACACATGGATGGAATTTTGCTACAATATCTTCTGAGTAATCATTATTACAACTTGGAGAAACTTTCCAGCAAAGGCAACAAAAATAACTGTGATCTAGGCAGTGTCATTTTTATTTTGTCCTTCTCTTCAGAAATAAAGTGGTTACGTATGTAAAATTCAAGCAGCGTACACTCTGACAGCCAGCCACTGGTGACAGAGGAAGGCCAGATCCAAAGGTGGTTATCTCAAGAAATGCAAAGCTCCATGCGGACTCTTAGAGACACCTAAACACATTCACACAAAATGACTGCCCTATAGAAAGCACTTTAATGGAAAATACTTTTGCATATTTGTTGATTATTAAGGAAGAAAAGTGACCTTGTGATACTTCTGAAAAAGCAAAAACTCAAACACACTAGAGATTCAACACCTGTTGCAAAGCCTGTTCTTCATGTTTCCTTAATATTTAATCAAGTAACATCTGTGGAGCACTTTGAGGATGAATAACAAACTACTACTATCACTGCTGAGAAAACTGTGAATTCATTAAAGTCTGTGTATTCTGAGTTCATAAAAGAATTCTGAACTGAATAGACAGGTCTGGACAGTTTTGTCATTCATTTTCCTATATGTATTGTGTTTCTGACACTGGGTGAAGTAACTACATGTGATCCCTATCGCTAATAAAACTGAGTAAAAAACCATCTTTTGCTGGCCAACCACCAAAAATGAGAGTATTTTCATTTCAACAAAGAGCAGTAATGCAGCAAATGCAAAACTCATCTCCATCCCAATAAATTTGCTAACATTATACCTAGGAAAAAAAAGCAGTTACACCCCTGAAAACTTAGTCCTTTATGGCACAAACTATTCACAAAACAATAGAGGAAAAAGCAAAGGCATCTGCAACTTCTAGAAAGAAATCCCATCAGAAATACTACTAATAAAATTACTTAACAGACTGGGACTAAAAATCATCTAACATCAGTAAAATCTGTCCAGTTTGTTCTTACAGGCAAATGAATCTCCTCTGCCCTCCACAATGACCACTAGCTATGTAAGAAAAACAACTATGAAACATTTACTGCTTGACCAAGGTAAGCCAGCATCACATGTTACACTTCACTGAAAAAAGGTTGAAAATTTGCCTATTTTGAGAGCTAGGAACACCTACTCTTGACAAAGCCAAATTGTGAGCTCCAACCAAAACGAAGACAAGTTCTAAATTACAATTAATTTGAGCATATAGAGTTGCAAAGATGAGGTCAGACTGATTTACCTGGAGCTTAAACCTGTGGAGCACAAGGTCTGTATTCTACATAGTTTTCAAACATGATTTAATGCAAAATAAACAAAAAGAAAATGTAATGCTAAAGCTACCTCCTATCTCTCTCCATCATTAACTGAAACTGACAGAGTAAAAGAGAAAGATTTAAAACAGAAGAAGATGAGCATTTTTATTAAGAACTTTATAAAATCCCATTTTCTCTTTTGGAGATTTATCTTACAATACTCTTTCCCCATCCCCTTTCCACCCAGCCTCAGCCTAATTTTTAGGATCAAATTATGGTTCATAAAGCAGTGCTATTTTTGTGGTAAAGGCTGCTTAATATTGAAACAACTAATTGAAAACTAATAGATTCTACTTCATTTCTTGAAGCTTTGCTACCTAATTTGCTTTGTATATTTTAGTATGCAAGCAGAAATCTATGGGTAATTATTAGATGGATTGTAACCAAAACTTCTTCAACCACAGAAGCGTCTTATTTTTTGTAAAATGTATCACAAGACACATATTATAAAAAATCTCTTTGGACATACAAGGCAAGAGCCATTCAAGAGATTTTTTTTTTTTTTGCAGCATTTGACGCAAAAAAAAGGTGTTGAAATAGTGCAAAAGTAGATGAAAACTTCTTCTACATGTCAAATACTTCTGTATAGTGACTTTCATGCAAATGAAGAGACTGAAAATTACAAATATATACTATATAAAGATGTTTTTGTTATTGGTATTTTCTTCAGATCACTTAGGTTTTATTACTTATCAATATGCCAGTATGCAAACTTCAATCAGAAATAACGGTGTCATGTCATACTTGTTCAGTGATCTAAGCATTCATATTTTTAAAATAAAATTTTTACATAATATCTAGCAACATGGAACTCTCCTTCAGATCAAGGTAGAAAGCTCACACCTTCAATTCACCCAAAGGCTCCAATTTGTTTACGCCATAGTTTTTAACACACCATGGTACAATCTAAAGGGAGGGAATAATCATAATATCATAATAATGCAAGTCAGATAACAAATAGCTACTACTTCTCTCAAAGTTAATTAAATCACTGGAAATTCTGCTCATACTGAAAAAAATATTAAGAAAATTGTTCACATTCTGTTTTAAAGAACTATCTCCCATGTGCAATAAGGCTGTTAAACATGTTCGAACTTTCCTCTTACCTCCAGTGTCATGTACACAGTGCTAATTGCTACTTTGATTTCTCCATCTGAAATCTCCTTGAGATCCTTGAGCATAACCTCCTCAATGTTCACACCTGTTTAAGAAAAGAAACAAATTTCCATATATACAATTATCTACAGCTGACAGATGCACAAACATAAATTAAAAACACAGCTTAGATATTAATGCTGAACCTTCTTTCTGTATTTCAGGATGTCGTATGAGAAAATTAAAGATAACATTAATATTTCAATGCTTACTGTTTCTAGAGGGATTTTTTTAAAGAAAGGAAGAGATTTAATAGAGGATACGCACTAACAACAAGTATGAAGAATTAGGCCTACTGCAACACCCGTGTTCCTGTGTGAACACTGAAGTTTTTAAGTGAACGTAATTCCAGCCGATGATAAATGTATAGCTAGGCAATTTCTATGGCCTAATACGAAATCACAAATATAAAATTACTTCTGAAATAATTAATATATTGAAAAGCACCTGTGGACTATGATGGTGTTTACGAAATATTCAAAAGCAAGGAATTTAAGATATTCTGTAAACACAGTCATTCAATCTTTCTGACCTTCTTCACAAATTGATAACACCAATGGCTTTTTCTTATGTACATCAAATCATTCATGAACTAAGTATATGTTTATGTACCATAGAAACATTATCATCAGAAACAATGGTGTAAAACAGGAATTGCAACCAGACATATTGGTATGTTTAAGCCCAATGTATTGAAAATCCAAGTGACTAAGTTTCCCTCATTGGACATGTTTGCCTAAAATGCTGCAAAGATTCTCAAACAAATACATAATTATGTAGAGGAACATAACTACATCACATGACTGCAACACAGACACGATAGCTAAATGTCTGTGTAAAGAATGCTGCAAGCCACCTATCTCAGTGCACGGGAACAACTAAAATGTCCACCAAGCTTTAAGGCATAGCAGTTTAACATCCACCATGTGTTTGAAGAAACGATTTTCAAGAGGGAAACAAATACCAACCTAAGTCAAAGAAATTCACCCTTTCATAACTGTTCCTGTATGGAGTCCAGCTACTGCAGTCAGTCTCATGACAAGATGAACATTTACACATCTGTCACGTAAAAATTTTTGTATATAACCTATAAACTTTCTGGGGGGCTGTAACCTATTGTGTCTTAAAGAAGAAATTAATTCAGGCCAATAAGTCATGATTTCTGCCAGAAATTGAGAAATATTTTGGCTGCATTGTCCCAATATTGCCTCAAATAATGAGTATATTAGGTAAAATACTCAGTAGAGGTTACATTCTTCAAGGGGCTCCTGAAACTCAGCGGCATCCTACTAAAAGAAATGTCGCATGCAATATATGTATATGTTACATGAATATACAGTAAATATGTGCCTTGTAATACACAGAAAACAGGAGTTATAAGCCAAAAAAAAAAAAAAGTGTATGACAGTGCCTTCCCCATGCCTCATGTGACTAGCAACCAGTACCACGCAGACTAAACCCACTACATACACTTGTCCAAGTTTCACATGTGATATTACAGAAAACTTCATGACAAACAATACTAAACCGTTTTTCCTGGCAACTGGCAGAACTAAGAGCTGACTTCCATAAAAGCCACTTTCACTGCCACTTTCCAATCTAGACTGCATACAGTTCATTCCTGAACTGTACTGATTACTTCAGTGGAGGAACTTAAGAGAATTCACGTGAACGTTTATAGACTGAACTAAATTACCCCGTAATCTCACTGAAAGAAAGGGCAAAGGAAGCAGCACCTCACATTCTGTCCTTATCTACCAGACTGAGCAGCTGTCTCAGGCTGATGGTCTGAATTTCAATTACTACTTTCTGCATATGGGCAGATAGAGAACAAATGAAGACCCTGAGTCTGCAAGGACCCTATGCTTATCTGATATATCTAACAGAGAAATATCCCTAGGAATTTAATGCTCATTCTTTGGTAAGAACTTGGCAGCAAATGCCAGTAAAAATTGTAAGAGTTATTGTAACAATTTTCTTCAGGCTTTCACAGCATCTCTTCAAAAGCCTGCTACTAAATTTTGGGTTCAAACATTGGCACTTCAGATCACTGAATATTTCTACTTGGTATTTCTATCAGAAGAAAGGAAAAGAACTGCAACTTTCCTGCTGCTTCCTTAATCTGAGTCTGATGTCAAATTGACTTCACCTGTACACAGCCCTTAGTAAATCTGGGTCATAACACAAAACCTACTTCCACATCACACAGGCAATTGCAACACAATTTCTGCCCATGGGCTGACACATTTTTTATGTCCACGTGAAACAACATATATTCTTGATGAGCACACACTTGTAAAAGCAATATATAAAATAAATCGTTAACTTTATCTGTAAAAACAATACAAGATTATTTATGAGCTAAGTTGTTCCTCAAAAGAAATCACAATTCCATGATTTAGAATGCAAGAAAATTAATTTAAAATTAATATACAACATTTAACTGTCAATGAAGATAGCATGCTGCACCTGTTTTCACCACACACAATAAAAAAGTATTCTGATACAATTACACAAATAAATTTGTAACAGGTCTGAAAAATGGAAGGAAGTTGCACTACCTTGGGCATTAAACTGAGTCTCCTGGAGAACAGAGATAATTTCCTCTCGTGGGGGAAGATCTGGAAACTTTTCTTCCAAGACTGACAGTATTTTCTCCTGCTGCTCTGTCATTCTGTCAGCTTCCAAAGACATGCACTTGAAGAGAATGCTCCCTGAAACATTGAAAGACAAAAAATCAATGTCTCCTGTAGATATCAAAGAGGTACTACAGAAACAAGAAGTTTTACTGTATTGCTTCCCAAACCCATTCCTTCTTGGAGGTTGTTTCCACTGAGAGTTCACAGTGAGTTTCACATGGAAACATCCTCCTAACACGAAGCTCCCAGATCAGAACTGTCTGCCTCTTCAGTGCCTCTGCTACAGCAAACTAGCTGGTCCCAGTGCTGCCTCGGTGTGCACCACGCTTCTGTACCCTAACATGGCTGTGTAGCAAAGCCAGCAGCAGCCAACGGCACACCAGCCTCTATTCTCCTCTCTCCAGGCATTAGACCAAGTGCTGCTGTGTTTTGAAACATAAATCCACATTGTCAACCTTCCTTCTACAGATGTGTCATTGAACTCCTACAATGGAGTTCATAAGGAGGACAAAAGGAAGAAATACTTTACTGTGAGGATGGTGAGCCACCAGAACAGGCTGTCCAGAGAATATGGGGACGCCCCACCCCTGGAAGTATTCAAGGCCACGTTGAACCAGACTCTGAGCAGTCTTTCTCTGGACTAGAGAAAGGTATCCCCATTCATGGCAGTGGTGTTTGAACTGAATGATCTTGAAGTCATTGGTCATTGTGGTGTAACTAACTTTGGATAATTCTTATCAACAGATGCACCAAAAAAACACCAATTCAGACAATCAAAATTTTAAAATTAAGAGAAACACCATCCAGTAAATAGCTTCATAGTGATTGAACTGTCTTACAATGAAGAAGTGAGAGTCATGTCTTTTCAGACAACTATGTGCTGCACATCAAGTCACCCCTTTCATTCCCTGGAGACTGGGATTCCATTTATCAATATACCCAAAGACAGTGTTTGCTTCCAATTACTCACAGTAAATTCAGGATAATAAAATCTTATACTTCAGCCTTGAAATCATTTATTACTCTACTGTGCACAAGAATTTCAAACCAGTATATGATTTCATTGCATCATGCTGGGCCAATGAACAAAGAAGTACAATAAGTAAGACAGTTACTGCAAAACAAAGTGTGTAGGCTTTAGCACAGAGCAAAAAAGAGTAAATGAAAAACCTTGACACTGCCACCCTCAATCTCACCAGAGGAGCTAGGATCCAAACATCTACTATATATTCATTTTCCTTTTCTCCAACAATATCATCATCTGAAATAACAAGTAGCATTTCTTCAAAATTCACAAACCACTTGCAACAGAAAATAATTACACCAAGCTAAGTAAACACACCCTCATTAAACAAATCCTGTGTGGATTAAACAATAAATAATGCTTAACAAGCCAAAAGTTGCTCCCCATCAGATACTAATTTCTGAAATTAAATACAAATACATGAAGTTCCATTCTGTGTTTCTATTACGAATATTGTAACTGCCAATATGCTTTTAATTCGCAGCAGCTCTTTATGTCAGTCTTTCAATCACTTTAAGACAATGTTCCTGTTCTGTTTGATAGTATTAAAAAATAAATACAGATGGCATGAAAATCATCTGTACTGATCCAGACTGGTATTTCTAAATCTAGGTACACAACATAACAAGCAGATTTCAGACTTCTACAGGTAAATAACTGATATATAAAGTATTCAGATATCTACACCCATTATCAAGGCCTGGTTTTCAGTCCCTCTAACAGGAAGAAAGTTTCTCAACCAGCAGCCTCTACAATAATTCATCTAAAAATATCCCTTTGTTGTTCAACTCCATAGCAGATAACAGTGCTTGTGCTACATAAATACTCTTGAGATACATTCTAAAGCTTCCACTTTTCTAGGAAACAGTGGTGACCAGAACAATTGAGACACCCCACAACACACTTTCAGTCAGCACAGAACTGCATCTGGATAAATGGCAGCTCAGGGACCAGGCTGCACAAAGTATTTTAGCAACAGCAATTTTCTGCTTTTTTTTCTTCCTTCAGAAACAGAGAGGGAAATTACTCATGCACACACAAAGGAAATGGAGACTCCAGCTAAAGTGCTGGATCTACAACGTATGCTCAAATTCATTACACCTACTGGAGCAAGGCTGCAGCATATCCCATAAAGCCCCCCAGTAGTATTAGGATGAGTTAGGCAGTCTGTCCATCTGCACAGAACCTCAGATACACAACGTATGAAACTTTTACCACAGCTGTGTGTGCTTCGGGGAATGGAATATTTGGGTAAATACAAGAAGAGAAAACCCTAATACAAACATACAGGAAAATGCAGAAGAACAAAAGATGTGAGTTGTATATCCACCCAAGCTCACCAGTTTGGAAGTCAACATGATGTAACCTTCCCTCATGATAGGCAGACACTTTAGAAAGGTTTCTAAAAGCTGCTGGTTTTGTCACTAATCATACCAAAACTGTAGTGCTTGCAACTGATAACTTTTCTACTAGGATGAAAGCCAGAAGAGGATCATTCTCAAATTACTAGGGTGTCAGCAAGCCCCAAGATCAACATTTACTTGTCCTTTAATGCTATGATCATTCTTCAATACTCTCCACATCACCAGGGAAGAAAGGCACACCTCTTCTCCCTCAGGCATCCTCAGAATTCCTGTGAGGGTTAAGATTCCAGGTAGTTTAGAAAAAGAGTTCACTTAAGTTACTTTTGCTTGACCAAAGGTCAGTAGTCCATTTAGTTGTGTGCTGTCTTATAAATACCTGCTTATAAAAGCAATATATGGTCTCAGAAATCTCCTACAGATTTTACTGAGTGTTGGTGCAACTCCCCAAGGGTTTCTGAAAGCATAATGGTGGCTGCTGTCTGCTTACAAGCAGAGAAAAAAATATATAATAGGCAACACAAGATTCAATATTATTTCTTGCGTACATCATACTTTACTACATTTTTTTTTCTGAAGAGGTCACTAGAAAATAGGCTAAGGCTCTTTAAAAATGTGCATTTTATTATTATTTTTTGCAAAGCAGTTTGGAAGCGAAGCATTAGTTTTGCCAAAAGCAATTGCTGTGCATTAATATTAAACATGATCTAATGAAGGCAGAAGTCGTTTTGGGAAAACATTAAGAACAGCACAAGCATCTCCTGAATTATAAGTTTATGGCTGAGAGAAACAGTACAATGAAAATATAGGCATTTCTCCTGTCAAGGTTTTGTTCCATAACCTGTAAAAATAAAGGACAGGGAAAAGGGGAAAACCAACAGTCCCTTATGGAAAGTATACTTCAAAACTCCTCACACACCCGCCCCCAGAAAAAACGTTCAAACCAAAATTGTAAATATATCCAAGTAAGCAATCTTTACCATAATTAACAGGAAACGCAATAAAGCTGAATAAAACGTAACTGGGGAAAGAGAGGAAGAGCACTGCCTCCAAAAAATCCTGCTTCCATATATTAAAAAGAAGTGTCAGTGCCGGTAAGTGCAGTGTTTGGTGCAAGTCAAAATGATCCTTTCTTCCGGGTATATATATTAAGGATGCATCAGTGCAGGAGCATGTGAACCATCTGATCAACATACAAGACAGAACAAAAAAAAAATACTGGCCTAATTCCCAAAGTCCTTAAAAGGGCATTTCTTAACATTTGTCTGGGTGGCTAGAATAACAAACTAATCTTCTCTACTGAAAGTCAGACTGCCCCAACAAGGCATGAAAAGACCTCAACTATGCAGCTCATCACTAGCAAAAGCAGATTCACATTAAAAAAACTGCTGACGCTATTGCTGGAAATCTGTCTATATTTACATGTTGTGGTTTGCACCTTGTGGCATCCTTCAAGGCCTTATACAAATAAACATAAGGAGGCATTTTTGAGAGTGCATTGACCCAAGATACTTGACAGTGAGTGCTTGGAATAACATCCTTGCCAGCTGGCTGCAACAGAGAATGTAATGATTCAGCAGTTTAATGGATCTTGAGTTTGGCAACAGTCCCCTTATAAATATCTCTTGGGAAATAAAATAATACAGGCCCAGGATTCTGGCAGGTTCTATAATTGTTTGCTTCTGGCACAAATCCAGGGACAGCACAAGCTCTTACTTAAGGCAAATATGGCTGTACAACACTGATTCTCCAAGCAGGCTCTACTCAAAACCCCAAGGGCAGAATTAGCTTGCATAATGTCTGATAAGAAGATAAAGATACCAGAAAAGCATTCATGTAAAAAAATAAATCTTTAAATACAAAAATGCCTAAATCAGTAATGTTCAGTTTCACAGGAAATGTCTTTTCTCTTGACTTTTTTTTTTTAACATAGACAAGGTAAGTAAAGTTTGCTTAAAGGTGAAATTTATATACATAAACATCTACCTTTTTATTGGAATTTAAAAACTGCTAACACACCTTAAGAAAAAAGAAGTTTCAAAAACAGTCAACAAATTAAGTTGTCTTGGTCACCACATGATAATTATTAAAGCATGAAGTTTTCTTTTATCTGAAAAGTCTCCTAGCAAAATACTCACTGGAAAGTCAGAAAATGAAAGAAGGCCTCCCAGCTCAGAGACTCAGATAACAGCATCTCTTAGCATTTTTATGAAAATAAAATCCTAATTCTTAGCACTCTAACTTTTACTTGGGCCTTCTGTTCTGAACTTCACCTGAAATTCAGACAAACTAACCATATACAGATTTACATTGGAAGTAACATAACAAAATGTGAAAAACACAATAGAGCCTCATTGCAGCCTCTGTATCTGTCCCTGTGCTGCTGGAAGAAGTAGAAAAGCACCAAGTCTCAAGTGCAGCTGTGTTTTCTTCCCTAGGCTTTGCCAGTCACTTCTCATACCATGCAAAAGAAGGTATGCAGGGACTTTTTATCCACTAAGTTCCTCAAATTTGCTCTACCAAATGTAATAATCAAAATGTAATTACTCATTGATTAAAAAAAAATTAAAATTAGCTACTATATCCCCCAAAACTGTAAGTGCTATCTCTAATGCAAACACTAATAAAAGCACTTTATTTTAATCTGGATACATATTAGAGGCACAAAACATGCTGACACATCCACATACAGTACTCGAACATGTTCTTGAACAGTATTCAGATCTCTCCCTCTGACTCTCCACCAACAAACAGGTATCTTGATATTCCCCAAAAACCCTTTTTTTGTTCTGCCTCCAAAACCAATTTTTATGCTTGGTCATTTGCTTAGATTCCTGGAGAGCTACTCAAGAGAAATTTGGAGCTTATAAAAACGTTTCATGGCAGGTTAACTAAAGCTTGTTAGCATGGAAAGATACTGTAAGGGCAGGCTAAATGCTGCACTACTGTTAATGCTTATTCTGTGCAATATTTTTAAAAAATTAATATTTTTCATTTCTTATAACATGTTTATTAGTTATCACAGTGATGAGTACAACGATTTACCAAGATTCTAGTTGCTTCTGAAATCTAAATGTAGACAAGTTTTTCATAATCCTCATTAAACATGCCCACGTTAATTTCTTAAAAGGACATTTAGCAGTTTCATATAATTAAAACTTAAAACCCATAAAATTCATTGAACATTATTAAAACTCACTAAGTAACTTAAAAGCAGTGACCATTCTTTTCAAGTTTTATTTCCAACTGGAAAGTTCTGTGCAGCAAATAAACCAAGACAATGAATATAAATTATGAACTTCCAAGACAGAGAAGAAAATACTTCTGATTGTTGAAGCCCACCCCCACTTTGTACTCTGCTGGGCATACACTACTAAAGAAAAGGAGAGCACAATGAAGATTTGGTAACAGTGTTTTTAAACAGCAAAAGTTTTGCATCTCGCCATTAAAATATCATTCCATAAAAAAGTACAACCATTGGGAGGGAGAAGCTTTAACTTGTAAATATTAGATTCCAATCCATATTGCTGTCCACAATGCCCCTGGAATCAACGAACTGCACAGCTTTTCCAGCTACCCAGCTGGTATGTCGACAGCTTCATTTAATATTCTTGTCTAGTGATACAGCAAAGACCTCTCATGCCTATTTTTAAATGCACATTTTTAATATTCAATATAATGTTACTCTTTAACAAACTCTTTACTCCCTGCTTCTTTTATGAAGCTTCCTGTGGTCTTTAAAGGGATTGTTAACCAAAGAATGGATCACACTCTTTCTGCATGAGCAAATTCAGAAACACTCCATTAAACCTTTCAGTATTTAATATAAAGAGTAATCTCTCACCTCTGAGGAGATAAGCCAGTTGCTGAGTGATTAACTCTGGTGCCTTTTGAAGAATCTCTTTTACGACAAAAGAAGAAGAACATGCTTGTAACTCCAGGCTCTTGTCACATTGCTCATCTGGATTGATGACTTTGACAACAGCTGATTCCAAACTTTTATCCTCACTATCAAGCAAATTTAGAAGTTATACATATATTTATCTTTATAGCTACATAGACAACTCAGTAAGGAAGTGCAACACATTTTTTTAAATTCTGGACTACAACAGCATTCTTATAGCTACCTGAAATCTGCTATAAAGCCAAAGGATGTCACAGATGTCCTAAATCCATGATCCTTAAATTAAGTGTTCAGAGTTCTTTAACTGCTTGATACATCACTAAGTACAACATTTCCCTTATCAAAATCTACTAAAAACTATTGAAAAAAATTATTTCTACAAGTGCTGAAAATAGCCTTCTCTATATAGAGGAGATTTAGGATTTTCCCAACTGAATACTCTGAAAACTTAAAAATGTCTTTTTTTTTTTAATTTAGATACTTTATGTTTCTGTTTACAATAGCAGTAACCAAGACAAACTATTTTTAATAATAAAATACAAATTGTAATTTTTTGGAAGGAAGAAACCCAGGAAGTCACAGTAATTGACAAAAAGCAGATCTTACAGATAATTTTTGCTCTGACGAGTGAAAGATGCACCGAGCTGACAGCACTTAACACATCAACAGCTATGAGATTCACACATATTTCTTTCTTCAGATTTTCCCTACTTTTAGTCTAATCTACAAACTCCCAGAGTACAATGGGGCCTTAGGATGCTACTTGTCTTAAATGAAGTTCTAAGGACAGCTGGAAGTAAACAGCACCCTTCACTGTGGGTAAGACAGGCAGACCATTATAAAGAGGCTCTTCATAAAAGATTCACAACGGTCTTGTAAATAGTCTCTCTTAAGGATGGATATCAGGACTTGTGGTCTTCCAGAGATCAACTCTGAGCCTTTTGAAAGGCTGTAGTTGGTAAGGACCACTATAATTCATCGGTCATCTTAACAGCACATATCCAAGTGTCTAGGCACCTGCAAATCAATATAAGATTCTCAAAGGCAAGCTAACTAAGAAGCAGGAAAAAAACTCTGATCTCTTATCTACTGGCCACAGGAAACTTCTAGACTACTTGACTATATTAAAATATCTAATCTAAAACATGGGAAAACTCAAGGTTCTTAAAAGTGGAAGTTCCATTAAAAGTGATGCAAAGATGACCATTCACCTTGTTACACTTATTCAACAAAAAGGGAGACAAAATGCATTTTAGTTTCCTTTTTTTGGGTCTGTGTTAGCATAGCAATATCAACATTAATACAGAAAAAATGTAATTTTTGAAACAGCTCCAACTCACATAAGCCACTTTACTGTACATAAAACGTAATACCTTGCCAGCATGTTGCTGTTTACAAGTGTTAAAGACAATTTCCCTTCAGCATTCAGCTGATGCAAATTGATTTCATCTCGGAAGATATGAAATGACTCTGGAATTTTCAGCTCTTCCAAAATAAATCTCGTCTCAGTGAAGTAGCTGAAGTCTTTTCTCGGTATGTTCAACACAGGTAAGCAGAGAACATCAGGAGGACTGACCTGTAACATATGTATGCATTTGTGAGAATTGGACCTGTCTTTCACCAGGATAGTATTTTAACAGAGTAAGTAATTAGAAACAGCCTGGATTTTCTGTTTGGGGTTTTCTCTCCTTTACTTAGTTAAAAGGAAAAAAAAAAAAAAAAAAAAAAAAAAAATTTTTTTCCTTTTTTTTTTNNNNAAAAAAAAAAAAAAGAAGTATTTCTTCACTTTTTTTCCTTCATCTGTCACTGTTTGCCTCCTACAGAGTACCTGGGAAACCAGGAGAGGAAAAGAATAAGGAATGAAGCACAAGACTGATTTTCTCGTGTTATTCAATAAGCCATCTAATAATCACTCATTCATTTTTGTATGGAAAGAAATGTTGATTATTTATCCTTTAAAAACTCACTTTTGATAATAACAAAATCATTGTTTTTACAACAATTGACTTAACAATAAGATGTCTGTAACAACCTGGAACAAGTGAATTAAGACCACTCAGTCCAATTTTTTCATTACCTTGTCTAGAAAGTAGGCGTAGGCCAGGGTAGAAATAAGCGAATCCAAATCACAGGGTTTATTCCCAAGAACAACATGGACTTTTTCCAGGCGTTTGCTCCTGTTCTGTAACATATTAGAAGACAATTGCCATGAGTGGAAATGATGATAAAAAGTCAAATTCAAAAAGTTCAAAGGACAAGTTAAATATCAGGCTTTGTACTCAGTTGTAGCATTTTTCACTGCTGATTGAAGGAATGGACTTCCTATCCACAAGAAGAACATTCCTTGGCTTCAGAGCACCCAAGAAAGCCAAAACCAAAATTCCACAAGACACCACAGTTTAGAACCCAATGAGGTCTGAATCTGACAGAAGTCCCTTTCAGAGCAAAGTAACAGATAAGCAGCAACTTGATGTACACACGGAAAAGCTTTTCAAAACACCTCATAAATCCATTTAGAAAAACAGTCCAAAAGAGTGTAGAAATATACAAAATAAAATACACAGCAAATAATATGTAGCAAGTTGTAATTTTAATTTTACCCTTTTTTCTTCACTTAGCTGAAATCAGTAAATAGACAAAGTAACTGCCTTTCATCCTGAATCTTCAGAAGCTGAACACAGCTCAAGTACTATGAGTTTTGAATTGTTCTTACTTAATAAAATTCCAAACAAGAGGAAAGGAGAAGAAAAACCTACTGTATGAAAGCAAAGTATTGAAGGGAAGGATCTACCTTCATAATTATACATACAAAATATAAGATGAAGTTTTTCTCTTGTGCATATCATTACTGTCAAGCTAGCTGCACGGAAACATTACAGTTTATTTACTTTCAATGCTTCTTAATTGGTGAAACATATGTGACTGATGCTAAGAGACATGTTTCAGAAACAAACACATGAAAGTAAACATTTTTGTTGTTGGCATGTACAGACTGATGTACTTTCTGCTATTTTTAATTGGAATTCTGGGTATCAAAATTTTAATCTTTCAACAGAAGCATATAATTATTACATTACCCTTAATAATTATAAATGTGCAATTTTTCTTAACGTACCCTTTTTTCTCTATTTCTAGTCTTAGGTCTACCTGGACATAAGGAATAAACTTAGGTTCTCTTTCCCTTAATGGAACACAGCCATCAAAATACATTTGGGTAATAAACCCAGGACACAGTCTCCATTCCCTATATTCCCTCCATTCCCAGGAAAGACAACTTACTGAAGAATACAATGACTGGAACAGATACGCTCATTTACGCTCTAAGTCTTCACTAGGAACAAACTGTCTCCATTAACTCTTTTCACTGTAATTTTTGTAACACATCCTTCTGCAGCATGCATTTCTGATTGATTTGCCACGATAAAGAACAAAAATAAATCTCAGAGGTCATCCTTTTTTTAGTACCCTCTCAGTAAAGAATTTCTTCACAATACCTAATCTAAACCTGTCCTCTTCCAGTTTAAGGCCATTCTCACTTGCCCTATCACTACGCATCCTTGTCAGAAATCCCTCTCCACCTTTCCTGTACTTCCCCTTTAGGTAGTAGAATGCTGCTCTAAGGTCTTACTGCAGTCATCTCCAGGCTGAACATTCCCAACTCTCTGAGCCTATTTTCCTAGGAGAGCTGCTCCAGCCCTGTGATCAACTCAACAGATCTCCTGTGGATTCCAACAGATCCATGTCCTTCCTGTGCTGGATGCAGCCCTGCAGGTGGGGTCTCACCAGAGCGGAGCAGTGGGGCAGAACCCCCTCCCTCCCCTGCTGCCCACGCTGCTTTGGATGCAGCCCAGGACACGACTGGCTTTCTGGGTTTCTGGGATGTAGGCACACATTGCCAGGTTATACTGAACTTTTTCTCCACAAACACTCACAAGTCTTTCTCCTGAGGGCTGCTCTCAGTCCCTTTCCACCCAGTCTGTGTTTGCGCTCGGCAGTGCCCTGGCCCAGGCGCAGCATCTTGCATCTGGCCTTGTGGCTCATGAGGTTCACCCAGGCCCATCTCTCAAGCCTGCCAAGGTCCCTCTGTGGTAGTGACAGTGACTAGTAATATCTTTTTCCCCACTTTTCCTGCTTTTCTCTTCACTGAGCAGAATTTGTTTCTCTTCTCCTTCCCCTCCTGCAGATCCAAGATACACTATTTCACCAATATTTCATTTCCCCATGTGCAGCTAAATGAATGGCTTTTTAACATCTTACTATTATTTTGCAATAATAACCCTCTGAATACTCTCCATATGCACTGTCCATAAATGCAACCCTGAAGTACGCCATCCAAGCATACTGCTTATCTTACATGTCTGAGACTGCTTACTCTTTCACCACCTAGTCTGCTTAGTCTACTGCATGCTAATCAGCCATCTCCTGGAAAAGCAGGCACATGGATATAAGGCTTCCTCTCACAGATCTTTCCAAGCAAAAACCTGGGCAGAGAAGATCACAATCCAGAAGACAAAGATCCATAAGCCCACTAAGGCTTAGCTACAATAGGACTAAAATTTGATTACCTCCTGCAGTTATCACAGCTAAACCTGAGAGGAAACATGAACTGTCAATATCCCTAAGAATTTAAAAAAACCTGGAGGTTAATGATGAAGCTAGAACTCTTAAATCAAACTACGTAGGAGATCAGTGATTTCTCTTCATGATGATGAGTTTTTATTTATCTAGACTAAAGGTAAATTGTAAAATGCACAAACACTGGATGACTGGGATAAAATTAATTAAAGAAATTATGTGTCATTTTCAGATGACATCAGTCAGGATAACTCAATTTAGATCAGACCTGCATAGATTAACATTCACTTACTGTGCTCAGGAAAGAGATTTATAAACATTAGGCTACCTGATTCTCAGATATTTACTATGAAGAAGCTCTCATAGCTGTTCAGTTTTGTTGTCTATTAATACCTAAAAGTGTTATTATGACTACTGCATCTTTATGTAACTGCAGTAAAAATACCATTTATTGGTTCCCATCTGCATCAAACAGCTGATATATTCAAACATACTGCAATACTGCCAATCAGGTTTGTAAATATTTTGATCAGGACATGTTAACTACAGTGATTGATCAAATTACAATATTCCAGTCAAAAATTACATTGTCTAGTTTTTTTTCTTCTGTTCATAGAGAAGCTGAAGTGATCTTGCAAGGTAATAAACACTGAAGACTCATCCTAGTATAAAACAGGAATGCCTACAAAATGCTCAATATAGCATTTTGTAGCAAAAAAAAACTTTTCCATTTCCTCCATACACATTCACCCCTCCACATACACACTGCAAAAATACACACTCAGCAGCCACACACAGCCCTGCTTCTGAGTCATTATTTGCATTTTGCCTCAAATTTCACTAGTTCTGTCCTTAAACTGTAATGAAATCACTGCATTTTAGTGCATGGAATGGGACAGCATTTGTCAAGCACAGCAATTCTTTGAAGAAGAAACAACATGGCTTAACACAAGCAAATTAAAAATGAAGAAGCTGCAGAACCACACAGAAATATATAGTGTCAGATACAACACTGAAAACTTTTCCAGCCTTGTGGCTGAAGCACTGACCAGGGGGTACAAGCTTCACAGACACAGCTTTCCTGGAGATGCACAGGGGAAAATCCTAACTGGCTGGACAAAGGCCAAGATAGCAAAAAATCTGTCTTTCAATATTTAAAGTAATCAAATCACATGAAAGAGGATTTATGTACCTGAAATTCTACCTTCAAACCAGAGGTACAATTTATTGAGCAGTCATTCTGGAGTGCAACTTGCATTTGCCTTACAGTAACAGGCAGTATTACGCTTCCAGCAGACTGAGGGCTTTTAACGTGATTATACATCTCTGTTGTCAGAGAAATGGTTTTAAGCCAAAGCAAAGTTAATTTAACATTTCATGCAAAGTTCCAGTTAGTTAAATAATTCATAAGTCTTTTCAAAAGAAAGCTTTGGCCTGGAAAAGAATAGATGGTCTCTTATTCTAAAAAGAGATATAAGAGAGAATCCTTGTCTTCTCTCATTTTTAACTTCAGTCAAAAAATTATTGCATTTCTCTGCCCCTGTAGTATCCCATTTATCATGTACAGTATATGATACATAGTAATCTAAAGTACTAGCTTTTAAATACCTAGTTACATAAGGATTCTTCCCTAAGGAACACAAGTGTAGTCACAAAAATTTCAAGTGTGACATTTTTTAATCATTACCTATATAATATCCCTTGTACAGTCTTGCTTTACTTACAAATAATAATTAAAAAAACCTTTGACAGCAAACACCAATACCACTAGCAGAACAAAATATAAAACAAAAGGGGACTTTCCTAATTCCATATCATCTGCTTTTGTGTCACAGACACAGTCTTACTAGTAAGATAAACAAAGGTGGAAGGATCAAAAACACCATCCTTGGAAATGGCTGGATAGGTATAAAATGTCATCTGATATTTTGCTTTGAATGGGATACAGTAAGAAAAGTCTATGATTAGTCCATTACAAACACTAGGAGAACTTCTTCAGACCTTAGCTGCTGTACATATAGCACTTGTACATATAATTTATCCAATCATACTTGTATTCTGATGATGAGTGCACTGTTGATGTGCTCAAAAGCGGGTCGAACATAGCCTTATGATTACATCTGCTCTTCTGAAATTAGTATTTTAAAAGCTGTATTTAAGAGTCAACATCTTGATAAAAGGAGGAATTTTATTCCTTTTTTATTTTAAAATGTTGCTTCCCAAATTCACCATGTTCCATAGAACTGATGTTCCTTCAAAATGAATAATGGAAATGAGGCAGGGTAGCTGACATGCCAGCTAGGCAAGGAAGCCTTATCTTTAAATTGTTCCTGGAATTTCCACAGGACAGGAACTCTCTTTTCCAGTCATTTCTAATCAAGAACTGGCATGGTCAACTATTACTGATGAGAATGTAGTTCAGTATTTCTTCATTACGAACAGGCTCTGACTCAGAATTCTGCAGGCAGACAAACTCAACACTATTCAAGAAAGAATTCTGAGGAATCACAAACATTTTTCCCTTTTTCACTTTTAGTTAATTTTACAGCCTGTAACTGTAGGCAAATCTGCTCTGCTTGTTTTTGAAATATCTTCTCTCTAGCTTATTACATACATTCACACTGCAAAAATCCAGAAATCAACAATGATTTCTACATCAAGTTTTCACCTGAAAAAGAATAGCTGGAGTAATCAAATAATGCATAAATTCTATTGAAATATAAAAAATAAGAACTACAGAACTCAGAACATCAATCAAAATCTTGCTGGCGCCTTTTAAAATTAGATTTATTCCATCAATTGGCTTGGCATTGATTTTTCACCATGTTTTATAAGCTTTATATGTTCACACTCTCCTGCTTCTACAAAATTTTGCCTTCAGGATCAACATTTGAGACACCACTTCTACTAGATCATGGAGTGTATGTATTTGGAATACCCAATAGTATGTGGTTTTCAAACTGAATCATACATGGGATGCATAGATATGCCCGCTTGCACACACATTTTGGAAGCGTGACTTTGACATCATATGTTTTGATTCTATCTTCACTGCTACATCAAGATAAAAAATCCTTTAAGTCAGACAGACATTTAATATGCTTTGTCTTAGAGAATTAGAGAAACCTAAGTTTTTATGATATAAGATAAACAAAATGATAAAGTAAAGTCTTATTTTAATGGCTTAAATGACTTAAATGACTTTTTAGGCTCAGTAACTATATCACATTACTCCTCCTGCAAAGACAAAACAGGATATGGTCTCCCATGGCTGAAAAAGGAAAATGTTCCCAACACAATGACTATTAAGCTTGACATAGCAGTACTTCAACAGTCTGTCAATAGGATTCTCTATGATAGAAGTTACTAAAATAAAAATCAAAGTCTCCTTCTTTCATTTATGCTGCATTAATTCATTTGTTGTTTAAATTAACCTGTCTTACACAGGATTAGTGCTTTCACCTAATAACTGAGCATACAGCACACAGAAATTCAGCTTAGAAATTCAGCACACAGAAATTCAGTGAAAGAGCAAGTTATATTCCTAGTTCAGGTCATCTTTAGTGCTTAAAGTCAGTCACAATAAATCTTCGAATTTCTACCTCAAGCTACGTAACTTCTCTTTCCACTTCCTCCCCACTTGCCACTTAACATGCAGAAGTGAGACTGGAATGCCTAATCTAGTTTACAGGACTTGATCGTATTTATCTCCCTTAGGAATTGTTTGGCTTACTACAGGACCAAACTGTTCTCTGAGATATTAGGCACAAATGACTTAAAAGTAAGAAGTACATTTACCCAAGGAGCAGAGTGCCCCTCGGGTAAATATATCAGCTCTGTGGTGCGTCAGGAGGTGACGGGTAGCAATAAACCCCTACATCATATAGCACAGAGGCGGAATAAACTACACAGAACAAAGAGAAAGTGTATTCGAGAAAAGCAGGTGGGTTTGTTTTGATGAAGGCAAGGGAATGCAATCCAAACAATGCAGTTAATTTACCTGCCTCTCACAGACTTAACATCTGACCTTGGATTGTTTAAGTTTAGCTGCTTCTTTAAAATGAAGGAAGCAACTTTGCAACTGAATAAATTTACCAAGAGTCAGGAAGCACTTTAACATTGCATTTTACAGAAGCCTTTGGAGTAAAGCTTCATCTTTCTTAAGTCAGTGTAACCCTTAGGTGATGGGCACCAAGCTGAACATGAAACCATAGCCTGAAGTAAGCCAACAACTCCATAGAAGTATCATTAGTGAGCAAGAAAATCATAGCTGGAAGAGATGACCAGGCCAAAGTCACTTGCTCTTCTGCCTTTTTTGTTCAACAGGTTTTTATCATACTATAATTCTAAAATGTCTTTGGTTTTTTACCCATACTCTGGTAAGAATGATGCTGAAAAGATGCCAGGTTTTGTTTCAGCTTTTGTTTTGTTTAAGTTTTTAATTTCAGCATTATTTCAGTTGCTCTTTTTTATTCCACACTGAAAATCAGACACCTATTCCTCCGTAGCAGCCAGTACTGCTCTGCTCTGCCTGCTCTATACATCATTCCACAAAAACTTCTTTATTATCATTGGCAGCTTCTTTCTTCATGAGGGAATTTTATGATTGTAATGTGTTTTACTCCTGTTGTCCTTCTGAAAGATAAATATTTGGTTGATTTGATGTAAAAGCTGAGCACAGAATAAAAACTGTAATACTGTGCTTGTTAGTAAAATGACAGTGCACTCAGAATAAAACCTGACTTTAAAAAAACAATCTATTTATTTGCAATGTTAAGAGAATAGAAACATATGCTTCGTTACGAGAATGCACTTTTTATTCATACAGTAATTAGTTATGTCTACACTGTTTAGATCTCTGAATTGTCCTCACTATAACACTAGTATCAGAGCCACAGACATATTGCAAATGAGAAAGAGAAAATGCATAATTACATTCCTGTATTACTTTAAACATGCATATGATTTCAGTGTAGGGCTAGTCACTAATAAAATCATGTTGCTTTAATGCCTAATGCTCCTTTTTACACAGATGACACAACAGCAATATAAATTCTTAAGTCATTTATTTAATTAAGTTCATCTGGGTTCCGGCTAGGGAAACAGACAGTATGTCACCTCTTGAACACATATGTAAAGGATGTAATACATACATCAGAAATATCCACATATGGAATGAACCTCTTTCTATAATCATTTGGGCTGGGCTGTGTCCAAGTGTCCAGTCTGCTCATGAAATCCAGAGAGGTAATTAATACAATAACCCATGGAACACTTCTTGGAGCAGTCTGAAACCACCTTGATCAATTTACCTTAGCAAAGAATCAAATTCAGATGTTCTCCACCATGACACACCTCCCCTTCAGCATAACCAAGAGGAATAATCTATGTCAATACTATTGAACGAAGACCCTCACATGCGCTGAGATGACTGGGGTCTTCTCAGTCACTCTTTGTCCCTTCCTTTTGCACTGGTCATCTTTTTCCAGAGCAGAATCATGTAAAAATGTGCTACTGATGTCTTCAAAGCCAGACATATGATATTAAGGAGCTGATTCTCCATTTCATTTCATCAGCTTATACCACTGCATTTCTTCAGAAGTCAGTAAGCCTAGACATATCAGGCATTTTGCCTCTGCAGTTCCTACAGACATTCCTCTTGTGATGGCAAGTAGACTCCACAGAGCTTTCAGACTTGCTCTCAGGTGATAAAGTATGTTTCAGCATAAACATTAACCAAAACCTTTTCTGCATCAGACTTCCCCATCTATCCCTGAAGCATTAAGAAGACATTTAAACATATTTCCTTGATACTATTTGGCTCACTGCAGATTTTTGCTGTGTTTTAAGCGCACTGTTGACTGCATTAAATAACCTCATAATCACATTTAAAGGCTTAGTGATATAGTGCCACCAATAAACTAAAATATATGATAAATGCAGTCAGCATTTTCCATACCATATGCTTGTAAATGTTATTCTGCAGGGAACCAATTAAAACTATAGAAAATTTGGAACACAGACATATGGAACAAAACAAAGCAACTTATCTTGTCACCATGGTGCTTGCTCAGTACATCGATTAGGGAATGGTGATATTATAGGACAAACAAATGTCACTTTAATTAAAGTATGCTGAAAGGCAATATACAATAGCAATCTAAAACATTAGTTTTTGCTGTGCTGATGTTAGTTTTCCTTCTAATTAGATGAAGCAGGTAATATACACTCCCGGAAAAAAAAAAAACACCACAAATATTCCTATTTGAAGTAATGCAACACTAATCCTAATTCCATTTTAAAACTTCCCCTTTTAATATTCAATTAAAAAAGAAAAAGGTAGGAAACTGAAATGGAATGTTTGGGTTTCAGGAAAAACATTTAAAATACTGTTGAGGATACATGATTTTTCAGGGAAAAGAATAAGTTTAAGCAAGGACTTTTAAGTTTTTCTATGAAAATTTTGTACATCAGGGAAAACAGTGAATCTAATCCTTGTAATTGTCTATCACAATTGACAATGTAAAAACAGTAAAAGAACTGGAAGAAATAACAATAATTTTAAAGCAAAAAGTTTTTGGGATGTAGAATCATGATTACTTCATTCCCAAAGCAAGTTGGGAAAGTTCTATCGGAGGAAATACGCTCAAACTTGCATTTCCCATTCCTTCTTCCACTTCAGAGTTCAGCAGTGGAGTAGGTAAAGTCCCACAAGGCACCACAGTGCTCATTAGAAAGATTACAAAAAAGATTAAGAACCTTGAGGTTACATATTCTGGCTAAGACTCCTATCTTACTACTCTTGTGTTGTGCCAATGACATCTTGAACTAACACACATATGATGATACTGCAAACAGTATTTACGATGAAAATTATTATTTTCCCTCTGAAACACATCTCCATTTCACAGTACTTTGTCTGATATAACATAGATGCGTAACTGAGCCACGTTTTTCATTTAATGCACTAGAACAAGTGGTAGAGAGGGGGGAAAAAAGGAATTAAGTTAATTCTGCAGTCATCAAGTAATGTTCCAGCATGGCCAAGATCTGTCAAGAGCCACAACACAATAAACACATCTTCCTCACATAGAATTATAGGCAGATTGTCACTAACTAGAAAAAATTCCCACCCTGAATGGAAGGAAAACTGCAATAATGGTAAATAGGATACTGATTGCACAAACTCTTATCTATCACAGTAGTTCAATTTCATCTCCTAAGAGATATATTACAGAGAGCTGAACTATAGAATCAGAGAGTATATAGAATTAGAAAGGATGGTGAGCATATCAACTCCTGCTTTAAAAGTATGGAAAATTTTAAAAAAAAACATTTAAAGTGCAATTACAAAGTAAACAAAAGCATTGTTAGTACTATAAAGCTATAAAACTTTTTTTAAGGGTATCACATTATGTCAGTTAATAAAAATTGATAATAACGAACAGAATATAAGAGGTACAAACACAACTAGAAGGTTTTTTT
>VXBC01001381.1:188343-201953 GCA_013399945.1 Ploceus nigricollis | reverse complement strand
AGCTTCTCTGGACTGTCACAGATAAATAGTCTATCATGAGGGCTAAATATTTTAATGTGAAGATAAATAGTCCTATACCTGTAACTGTCTCAATGTCATCCCATCACCTACTGCAGCTGTGTCTTCTGCCAGGATCTCTGCCCTTCCTGTCAAAAAATGACAAGCCAGTAGATTTAAAGTGCTTTCTCAAGAATCTGTGATGCTCTGAATCTATTTGTTAATTGCACACTTACTAGTATTCAGGCTTGAAAATATATGCAAGAGTATATCAAACTATGATCACAAAAAAATCAGATCTATTTTAGATTTTGTAGAAGAGCTTGAAAAAATTGTTTACCATACTTCTTTTTGTTTCAAAGGAAAAAATAAAAGCTCTCCATATTTCACAGAATCATAAATTCCTTGAATATCTCAAGTTGGAAGGTATTCATGGGACCATTAAGTCCAACTCCCTGACTCCTGCAGGACTAAACAACACTAAACTAGATGACTAGACTCTCTGTGAATTGAGAGGATTTGATGCTATGAACACTTCCATAAGAAGCCTGTTCCAGTAACTGACCACCCTCTCTTTAAGCAAAGAATCTTTCTAATGTCCAGTCTGAACACCCCTTGGCACAGGTTCACTCCATTTCCTTATGATTTATCACCACTCACAAGGAGAGATCAGCAGCTCCCACGCCACCTCCCCATGTCTTGCCTCAGCCGTCTCTTCCCTNCTATCTAATTTATGCAGGTGGTTGTGTAAGAGCTAAAAAGGAAAAAGACCTAGCTACTAAAGCTCAGTGGGTTTGAGCTATTTTAAATTTTATGTATGTTATTTATATTAATTAAATGCCCTCAGAAACATTTTCAATTACGTAAAGCTGGAACACTCTCTAACAATAGTAACCAATAACTGCAGACAAAGAATGTAAGTGTAGTGAAAATAAGTTTCCATGATACAAGTTAAGTTTGCAAGTTTATTTAGACTTTTGGCAGAATCAGAAACTAAATAGGACAATTCTGCATTCAATAAATTTTACCATTCTACTTTCACTTTTGTCTTTTTCGGGGTTTTGATTTATTAATTGCTATGGAGTATCTTTTGGGGGACAGGTAAGGTGTACAGGGATTTTTTGTGGGAGTTTTTTGTTTGGTTGGGGGAGAAGGGGGTTGTGCGTGTGTATGTTCAGTCCCCAGCCTAGACCCTGTCTTACTCAGCAATCATGTCAAAAAAGGTTCTATAATTTCCAGCCATCTGTTCATAACTTCAGTGTGTCACACCATATTCTTGTTCAAAACATTAATCAGTGCTAATGAACAGGAGAGAATGGAGCTTGCAAGTACCCAAGCATTTCTGCAAAGATGCAGAAAGTACAAGAAAATTCCCCTGCCCTCTCTGTTATCTATTTCTAAAGACTTCTGCTTATTTTTATTACAGAAGTGGTTTCTAACTCTCAGTGCAGACAACATGCTCTTCTATCACATACCAAACTAGTTCACACCAAATTATCACANCAGGACTAAACAACACTAAACTAGATGACTAGACTCTCTGTGAATTGAGAGGATTTGATGCTATGAACACTTCCATAAGAAGCCTGTTCCAGTAACTGACCACCCTCTCTTTAAGCAAAGAATCTTTCTAATGTCCAGTCTGAACACCCCTTGGCACAGGTTCACTCCATTTCCTTATGATTTATCACCACTCACAAGGAGAGATCAGCAGCTCCCACGCCACCTCCCCATGTCTTGCCTCAGCCGTCTCTTCCCTCAAGCTGAGCAAACCAAGTGACCTCAGATATTCCTTTGAAGTCTTGCCCTCGAGGCCCTCAAGTTTTTCCTTCAAATCAAAGTGAAAATAGAGCATTAACAGTATTTTATTTCTTTAACAGTGATTGTCAGAAATTCAAAAGCTAGAGCATGCCATATGGGCACAAGGAAAGCCTAGGTTTCCTCCTTCCTTAGAAGTGCAAATCTACCAAAGAGGTCAGTGTTTCTAATAGGTATCAAAGATTCCAACTTGACTAGTCTTATTCAGTAAGGTCTCTACTTCCATCACCTCAGGAATTTTCTTGCCTATCTCAACAATGTCTAGAAACAGACTCCCTAGGGTTTGTGCTTCTCTCTGTGTGTCCAAGTGACAGAGAATGTGAGTGTACAAGTGACCTACACGAAAGTGGAAATTTAATAGTGTGGACTAAGTGAAAACTGCTAAGGCTGAGATGCCAGGTTGGACAACTACACTCAGTGTTTGCAGCCCCCTTCCAACTTCTTCAGCCTCACTTTCTTTGGCTATCATATATAGTCTCTTCCTATAGAATCTACGTAATCACTTTGGAACATTAAAATCCAAACCTGTGCTTTAAAGTGAGTACCACATTCTCACAATGCAATAGGTCTGTAACAGAGATTTTCATGCATCTGACAGGCATGCTTACACGTTACAATGCCTGTAATACAACCATCCTCTGAGTTTTTAAATTGGACAGAACACATCAGATTACTACTCCAGCTGTAGCTTCTGATATTTTACTGTGGCTCAAACAATTATATGAAATATAAACCACTTCTGATTTATGGAAGCAGAGAGTAGATTCTGCTCCTGCAGACTGCTGTTAATTCAGTATCAGTAATTACTATCTGGTTGGAGGAAAAACAGCTAAATTCTAATCACTGCTTAATAGGGCATCTAACTAGGTTGCTTTTGCCACAACAGCATCAAGTAGCACTGATTTGGGGTCTGAAAATCTGAAATATGCAAAGACTTAAACAAATTCTAACTAGTTTAAAAGGTAAGTAATGAAGCGCACAGTTAACAATGGAGGACACATGCAAACAAGCAGAGCTAGAACTATGTAGAATATCATTTCACATCTTGTTTAGCATCTTTGCTTATTTTTCAGTGCAGCAAAATGCAGAAGCAGATAGGATGATCTGGTTTTTTAGCAAAAGACAGCATGTTGTAAGGTAGAACTTAAAATGGCAGTTCAGAAACAATCACACCCTAAAAGGTTAATTTATCCTAAAACATACGATGTATGACTAAATGCATCTCATTTGTTGGCACAGAAGGAAAAGACAAACTACTCTATCACCAGCACTGATGAAGAACCGCAAAGTACTTACACTGCAGTGCTCTGAAATTGTTGAAATTTACTGAGAGTCTATACTAATTTCACACATACTGTACACTCCTCTACTCTCAAAAGCAACATGGCTTTTAAAAATATCATAGCTCTGCCTGTTGAGTATTGTAGTGGTTGGAAAGGACAGTGAGGAGAAAGAAAAAAATAGGGGAAAGGAGAAACAAAATAAAAATATAAGTAAGTGTCTCATTACTTCAGCCTCTTTGGAAACTACAAAGTTGAGGAGAAAAGGACACAAGAAGGTAAGTTCCTCTGCTTATTGCTGTTGACATTAAAAGAGAACATTTTTATATTTAGTGTTCTATTTTCCCATACCGAGGCCACTCTCTTCAGTTTTACCCAGTATAAATGTAAACAAGATCTCAGCATTTTTAGTCAAGCAGAGTTCATAGTCTTCACACGTACCTAAATTTAAACAAAAATATTTCTTTTGATCAGTTCATTTCCTTTATCAACTGTAACTTTCGTTTTACTTAGAATATGTAAACAGATTATCTTTTCAAGACATGAGATTATAACTGGCTTAATTATCATACGGGGCAGCGGTGGGAAGTTGATGGCTACTTTGATTTGTCTTTCAAATGAAGGCTCAACATCTTGACATTGAGACAGGCTCATACCATACCACAACTATTGCACAAACTTTGCAAAACAGATCAAGCAAAATACATCTGACCCAGCCTCAGAAATTCCTCTTCCACTGCACAGAAGTTGACAGTTAAAAACTGTGCAATGATCTTTAAGATGTTAACAAATAGCTAATATTAGATTATTTCATTCATTTTCACATGTGATTTAAACAGGATATAAGCAAGTTTCTCTGGAAATCAAGGACTAAAATTCCAGTCTACACCACTCCCTTACCCCTGGAATGAAGGCTTTAGCGCACAGTTATACCACTTCAATCAATAAAACCTTTTTATTCTTGTCCTAGAACTCTCAGTGCCGAAGTTCTAGTGTGCATCAAATTTTCAAGGAAGGGAAGGCATCCTCACAATAGCATGGAACTGTCTTTATATAAGTTAATGCAGTTTGCCTTTCAGAATATGCAGAAAGCAAAGAATCATATAAAAACATCTCATACCTCTTCCTTTCATACACAAATAAATTTTAGGTAAAAAAGCAGCCAAGTTTCAAAATTTTAAAACTGTTTGCAGCAACTGCACAGTTTATCTATCATCAGCCTCTACAGTCCCATCTTGTCACAGAGACAAATGCACAGATTTCCTTCAGGGTGGTAGAGAAGTAGTATATCATCTCTCTACCACAAACAATGAATACTCTAGTGATACCATTTGGTCTCTAAACCCCTCACAGATTGAGTAATTAATTTAGAATTTTAAAAAAGTTTGTAATTCAGGTAAACTTGAATTACAGTGTTTTTGCTAGTCAAAAAATTACCAAACATCCTATTTCAACTAAATCAAGAGAAAGAACAGTCAAGTCCATCTTTGCAAAAATAGAAAATTTTGTTTGTTTTCTGAGCTACAATTATTTAAATTGAATGGGTTATGGCCATTTTTACGTTAGATAATTTTTCTTAAAATTTAAAAAATCAAAGAAGCACAGAACCAAATCCTAAACCAGAAAGAGACTGGAAGTAAAATGGGGGGGTTAAATCATATCTGGTCTTTTAACTTTATATGTCTATTTACTTAATTAAACACGTAAAAAAGACATGCAGGAACCCTGCAGACTAACATTTCCAAGATTTCACATAGTCCTAAACACCCTCTTATAGAGACAATACTCAAGATATCACACAAAGCCGCTTGTTCTTCAAAGTAATGTGACTGCTAAGGAAAAAGTCTCAATCAGATTTATCTGTAAGAAAACTAAGTAAACATATATGAAACTTATGTGGACTGCATACAGGCATTGTCAAACATAGTAGCTTACTTTTCCAGCAGGTTAAACCATCACGGTACTCCATCTGACTCAGCTGTAACACAGCCAGGCCTGCAAATGACTTCAACTGAAACATCATCTAAGTCAAAGAAAGGCTGCTGACTTAGTCAACTGGTTATTTGCCAATTGTCTATATTTAGGACTGTCCCTGCAAGTGTTCAAAAGTTTACCATTTATCACTGCTTCAGAAAAAGACAAATGACAAATTCCAGAGGAATTCTGCTTCTCATCAAAGGGAAGTTTTCCTCTTTCTACCCATCCCACTGACTCCAGATCAGCATACAAGGTTCACCAAGCAGAATATGCCTGTCTCTGTAGCCCTCTAGATTCTAAGTCTCCACAAACTTCTAGGATTTATAAGAGCATGATAATAGCTGAAAAAACAATTCAGAGTTCTCTTCTTCCCTACCACCTCCTCTTTGATTAGGATTTTGTAATCACTGCTGTAGAAGTGCAAGGAAGTATTTATTGAAAATTATAATTTTCAGGCATGATGAGATTATCCATTAGGGAAAAGGTTGCTACAGCATGATGCTGTCTCACAGGCAAGGGCTGGTTTAGTAGCTACCTTGGTCAGTTAGCATAAGGGGCTGCATATGGTGCCACTTCCACACACAAGACTAAATCAAAAACCAAAACTGCCAATTACAAGCAGATGTGAACACAATTATTGCAATCAAAATACAGCAAGATCAAAATTTCCTAAGTAGTACAAAACAGGTAAATCATTAAGTAGTACAAAACAGATACACTGCAAAATCAAACCGTGCTCTAGACAGAATTTGTCATAAGGAGGCTTAAGATTGACAAATTACAGCTAGAAGGAAATGTACAGAAGCAGGTTATGACTGTGCAAGATGGAACCGGGCCAGTGCATTAGGTCTATTTAGCCTATTGCACATTATTCAGTTACTGTCAAATGATTAAGTAAACAAGGAAGGAGAACTATCTGACGTCCTCCAGATGTCATCATTTTCTGAAATCTTCCTAGTCTTTTCACTGTCCATCCTCTGTCCCTACTGTGCCACCATCTATTTGGATCTTGTTAGAAGAAGTGATATCATACCTGTTGTTAAGGACCTGTCTAACTGTTTTTTGGAACAGACTCTCTTCTTTGAAGAAAAGGAATATAACAGGAATGTTAAGAAGTCTTTTAAATCCTAAGCCTGATCCTCCTCAGGACTCCAGGCTGGCAAATAGGACTTCCATGCTGCTCCAGTCCTGCCCTTTCTAAACTAAAATCCCACACCGATTCACACCTTCCCAGAATAAACACAATCATACAGTCCACCTGAGCATGGTTAAAGCTGAGGTTTTACTCCCTCTCCTTTTACTATGCCTGTCTCTCAGAGAAGCATAAATCACAGATATATAAGGGACTCATGAAAGTATCCTGCCTGTAACTCCAGTCTGTAATCCTGGCATCATATTCAGTTTAGACACTACTTACCTACTGCAAAGTCCTGCGGGCCTCTTTAGCTCATTAACCTCTCCTGCCTACCTTCAGAGCTAACACTCTGGCTATCATGACCCGATGGTTTAATCACATAAACATTATTTGGTTTCAGCAGAAGTAACCTACCAGCTTCCACAGCCATGCTGTGGAAAGCCTTCCCCTCCTAGCCTGTGACTCTGACTCTCCCTATACAGACCTCCCTCTTCCCACTCTCCTTGCTCCAACGCACTAAAGAAAATGCCTCAACAACATCTTGAAACCTTTTCAAATCCTTCTCTGCTTCGTCTATTGTTTCCTATCCAATAATGAAACATTAAGTTTTATCTTCAGACAGTCTATAGCAGAGGAATGGAAAGAGTAGTCAGATTTTATTTTTCTGTGATGCTGTCCTTATGCTTAAAGACATGTTTCCAAACCTCAGCAACTTTCTGGTTTTTTCTAAATCCTATGCAAAACTGCCATCTGCTAAAATGCTAACTAATAGGTTAAGAAACATAAAACCAACTATTACCACCATACTACTACTTTGGATTTATCTGCTCAATCTAGTATGTCCAACAGACTCTTAAGATGGGAACTGAACCGATTTTTTAATTGTCTTTGCATGTAATCTAGCACAGCAGAATCATGGCCACACTTTAATAGTTGTGTGATACCCTAGTAAATACCCTACTACACTGCATTGAAATGCCTTTGGAATTTATTTGTGTGTAGAGCAAAATATAAAGTATGTCAGCTACATATACAATGATTCGACACCCCAAAAATTAACCAGGACAGAATTTGACCTAATCATTACCAATATGTTGTGCTTCACTTATCACTGCACCAGAGACTGAAGAAAAGCAATGTATATAGGTAATTGTTTAAAAATGCTATTTCTATCATCCCAAACCATGAAAATCCAAAACCATGAAAATCCATGGGGAAAAAGCATTTTTAATTCTCAATTTCTGCCACATGTTTGTAGTCTGTCTGACTTTAGTGGAACTGTAAAAGGCTATTAAATTACTCAATATATTTTCCTTACAATTACATGTTGCTTTTAAAAGCAGTTTTACATATGTTCATCCAATTCAGGTTTTATTTTGGTTTGCTAATATGCAGAGGCCTTCTCTCACTCCTCTGGGAAACTGTCTTCCTTGTTAATAGACCTACTTTTCTGGAAATATTGTCTTTATTAAGCTTCTGCTGACTGTTTTGCAATTACATATTTATACCTATGTACCTGAATGAACGATTTCTTCCTTTCTTTACATTGCTTCTAGCAACCTCATAGACCCAGACTGCTGTCATGTCTCAGTGCAGCAGTAATTTAATCAAGTTTTATGTTTAGTTCATTTTTTTTTTCTTGGACGTCAATTCTTTAAATAATTTTCTTATGATTGACTGAATTCTTTTCCAGTTATGAAATATTTCTAATTAAGTGGTACCCATAAAAGAAGGGAGTATTCCACTTGAAACTGTAGCATGATACCAAAAACCAGCCTTTCAATATTACTGTAACTGCTCATAACTTTGCTTTGTTTAAAAAGTTACCTCAGAATTACCTTGGTGCAATGTTCATTCTTTTTTCCTTATTACTAAAAAACACGGACTCCATAGCTGCTGCTGCATCATTTATTCTGACAGATTTAAGTAATAAAAGGTTAATCAGCCGTAATACTCCGATTCTGCAACCATTTTAGGTGTATGTACAACTTCTATATCTGAGTTTTCCAACTGGAGTCAATATTATTACTCATACTCTTTAATTCTTACATAGCATAAGTGCCTTGCTAAGTGGAGTCAAGTCCCTTGTGTGCTGCTGGATGAATTCAAAGAAGATACATGAGAGGCTAAAACTTGATTCCTTGTCTAAATGTTTAAAAGCTTTTTACTCCTCAGCTTGGAGATGTTCAGCAGTTTCTGGGAAAATAACTTCTGCTTCACTTCTGTAGTGTCTCTCACTTCCTGGAGAGCCAAAACTATTCCAACTAAATCAAATACTATTTTCAAAGTAACCACTGCTTATCACTGATAAAAAAACTCCACATAGGAAAATAAGAGGCACTATGAATAAGCATGTAAGTGACTCAGCTTGTTTTTAAACTGCGGTCACATAAATCTACTCAAGTCATGCCATCATCACTAACTGTTCTTTGAACTTCTGTGCCTCAGAAACAAGCACAACATTCATTTTTCATATCTATCAAAGCAGTGCCTTAAAAGCCTTTTTTACTATTCTCAAGGGCGTCTCCCTGGTCAAGGGTCTGGCCATCAGTTTGGAAAATGTCCAGTCACAAAGTCCAGTATTTATTTGGGCACACTTGTCTGGGATCATAATACTCCATTTGTCCAGTGTGTACCCTGCCCGGTGTAACATTGGTCTAGCATTCTGGTCTCTTTTCTTGTATTAAAAGGGATTTAAAGAACTTCAATTTTTAGAGGGTTTGGGGGTTTTTTCCCCCAAATACTGTTAACTGCTGAAGATGACATAGCATTTAGAAAGAGTATTTCCCCAGCTAATTTGCTATTCTCTGCAGGAGGAGGACCATCTTTCAATTACTAGTTTGAAGCACTTTGCTGCAGCATGTGGTTATCTCAGTATCATCAGCACATTAAGCCTTTCTGGGGCTCATTCTGTTCTCTGACTTCCCTGAAGCCAGCATACAAAGCATTAGGTTCTCCATTAGGCACAGACCTAAAGCCAGGGAAAACGCACTCTCTGGCAGTCCTTGTTTCAGCATCTCCCAGAGGCAATTCTGTGAATTTGTTTTTAAAATTCTTACAGCTTCTTTCTTGACAGATTCCCTTAATTTAGCTTCTCACAGTCATTCCACTTCACTGTAACAGTCTGAAGCATGTAAGATTACTTGAAAAATACCTAATTTAAGTACCTTCCTCAGCATACAGTATTCCACGTCAGAGAATTACTGAGGAAGTACTTTCTGAACGTTTAGTTCTCTATTTAATTGACTTTAACATCTTGATAACTGCTCTGAAAATCAGTCTGAAGCTACACCACTGAAACCTTAAGGTTCTGATTTGTTTTCTTGAATAAATTATACAAAATTTTATACTGACTGATCAGTAACTCTTCTCCAGCTGGATGGTTTGCCTGTACCTGAAAGAGTCTAATCCAAAGAGATTAATAACATAATACAGTGGGGAAAAGACTGTTTGTAAAGCATGACATTTTTTGTACAAAATTGTTTAAAGTTAAGTAAAGTTCTTAAATAATTCAATAAGCATGCAGAGAAGGACAAGCAAGTATTGTATTTGGATCTTCCAAAATATTACTGAAAAATTTCCTACAGGCCAATAACGAAACAAAATCACCCAAGAAAAAAGGGGTGTCATCTTTTCATTACATGCTACAGAATTAAAAGTTCAGGAAAAAAAGGACAGGAACAAATGGTCAGTTTTTCAGTGAAGAATAACCATGAAGTATTCTCCAAAAGAATATGTGCTATGTGCTCTTTCTCATATCCATAAATAATAAATAATATTACTTCTAGTAGGAAAGGCAGGCAAATAATGAGGTGGGAAAAGCTGCAGACAATACCAGATTATTTAGGAGAGTCAAATCTGTAACTGGCTACAAGAATTGCAGAAAGGATTCACAACACTGAGGGACTAGGGAATAAAACAGTAAATGGAATTGAGGGCCAAGAAGTGCAGACTAGAGAAAATGTGAGAAAACAACCCATCTTAATTTTTAACTGTACTGAGGCGCTGTACACTGTCAGATGAGCTTTAAAAAAGGTATTACTAAGCAGCAAAAACATCACGCATTCATATTATATGATACTCTGAAAGCATCAGAAAAAGGCCTTCTGACAATAAAACAGAGTGAGTAGGATAGCAAGAACCCTTAAGAAAATGGAAAAAAAAAAAAAAAAGAGAGAAGACAATTGTACTACTGTCAGTCTTTTATGCTGTTATGATTAAACCTGACAGGCGGTTCTAGGCTCCCCAGCTTTCAAACGGTTAAATAAAATCTTCAGAGAAAGGGCATAAGGATGAGCAGAGTGATAGACATGCTCATGGATGAAGAGGCAATAGAAAACTTTTAGCTTAAAAATGTCTGAAAGAAGACAAGGAGGATACGGTACTGCTTAATTAAAGGCCAGAGAGAAAGTGAAATAAAAATATTCACTCAGGTAGAAGCATCATAGAACACACATCGAAATTGTCAGGCAATTTAAAGCAAACAAAGAGGGATATTGTCGCTGTCAAACAAAGCACATGATAAAACCGTAAAACTCACTGTCTCAGGGATTTTGTTGAAGCCAAAGCATAAAAAACCCAAGCACATGACATAGCCAAATGTATGGAAGATGGTTCTAGCTGCGGCTAACATGTTAGTTCACCTATACACTTTGATCTAAGCTTTCAGCACCTGATCAGCCTGTGTATTCTACTGTTTATAATCTCCCACTAGACAAGATAGAATGGTTTAGAAGGATCTTTGATCTCATCTAGTCTCACCTACTCTTGTTTTATGACTAGACTTACAAAAAAATGGAGAAAAACCTGCAGAACTGAACAATAAATGTGAAAAAATGTCAGTATGGCATTTCTTATATCCCATCATGTATTGCCTTCAAAAATTTTGCCTCCTTGGTTTTACATAGATTATACATAGCAACTTCAAAGATTGGTACTAAAAATTACTGAGGGTGTTTTACAAGCTACAAAAGCAAAATCCGTTGTTTTTTAAGAAGGAATAGTCTAGTTGAGGCTTTATTATTAATAGATAATACACAGAGAATTTTCCTCTCCAACAATTGATGAAGATACACAATACAAAGACTTAGAAAACAAAAAGCAAGCATGCCCTTTGTGCAGCACAGTCTGAGGCTATAATTTCCTCCATGCGGATAAATAGCCTTGATTAATGTTGTGGCTGGATCCAGACCCAAATGAATGACAAAGCACTTCCTGTAACAGGTTCCCCTGCATGGTCTGGAGCAACTGTTCTTCTGGAGAAAATTTTCCTTTATTCATGCTGAGTAGCAACCACTAGTCAGTGCACTGTAATCTGTTTAACCTAACAAGAATACCTGTGGTGTGAAATGCCAGCACTGTGACGTTGGCATCACCAGGCCTCTCAGATACAACTGCAGGCCTTTCAGCATCTTCCACAGATATGGCTGCAGTAGCACAACACACAGCAGCTCCTTCCTCCTTAGTCATTCACCCATTCCCCTGCACAGCTTTACCTTACATCAGTGTCAAAACAAAGACTGCTCATTGCCTGGCTTCAACTCAGCCTATGGCTACCAGCTGAGAACGATTCCCCACAAAAGGCCTGACCAAGTTGAAAGGAAAACACATCATCAGCCTCTCATGTTGCAGAATGCAAATCTTGAATTTCTCTGGGTCACCCTTTTCAGGCCACTGTAGTACAGAGTAAACTAGCAAATTGAAGACAACCTATAAGATTTATGGATCGCTTCTGAACTGAACACACCCCTGCTCAGATGCTTCATCCACAGCCACGCTCAGCTGACATGCCCATAGACAGAAACTTCAGTCAGAAAGACACTCTCCCACCACAACACCACTCCTGTAGACAAGGCCTCCTCTAAAACATGTCTTTTCCTCCCACGATTCAGAAGGTACAAAGAGAATTCTGCATTTCTTTTGAAAACACACACTACAGGAATATAAAGGTGCTCCTGTGGTATGTTCAGTTGCTGTGCTCCTCCCTTGATCTAAATTAAAAAAATAATTTTATCTATCCTCCATGGGCCTCTTTCAATTTTGGTTTTCTAGACAACGTCTTTCTGACTATCAAAAGCTATTCAGAATGAGTAGTGCAATAATTGTTTTTAGAGGTAAACAAATTATTTTTACTGTTTGCCACTTCCTAATAGGAAACATTATCGCTGCACAGTTAATGTCTATCGAGTAAGATTACCCATGATGTTCTTGAGCAGAAAGTTTATCAAAAACACCACCATCTCCATCTCAAATTTTGTCATACATGAAATGCTAATGTGAAAAATGTATTAAGATTTTGCAACTGCACTGTGCAGTATCTTTTAAGAGGGCTACCAAAGTTACAACTGCTTATATGAAAACATAGGGAAATATTTTAAAAACTCCTAAAAATACATTCTAAAGCAACTTCTGTTGGCATGCAACCAGAATGTCACATTTCATGTTTATTTACCCTTAATATCTGCCAACAGAGTTAAATATTAAGGAAGCCACCAAGGGATTCATTTTCTCATCTCTTTCTCCACTCCTCTAAAAAATACTTGATTCTCTGATTTCCAACAATGCATGCCAAGAAGGGACAGTATAACAAGTCATCTTTTACAAATCATTTTAGATACAGAACCACGTCTGTCAAAGAAAGAGCATCTTTGGCTTATGATTGCTCCCTCTCCAGAGATTCTTAACAGATCTATGAAACTGGGAAGGCCCTACAAGTACCAAAGACATGAGATAAAACAAGCAGCCGAGGGATAAACCCAGTTCTACTCCTATAACTGAACACATTTCTTAGAGCTGGATAGCTAGTGGACATGCAGGCTACACATGAAGGGTACGAAGTCAGAAAAACCGAGTTTTGCAGAGAAAATCAAAATGGAAAACAAGTTAGGCTAAGACCATCCCAGCCTTAAAACATCCTACTTTTGCAGTCCACATAAGGGGGAAAAGAACACACACTGTCTGGGGTAGATTAACAGTCACTGTAAACAAAATAAATACTCGGCAGTTTCAGCACAGCCCTACCAACAATCCGCTTGAGAACAGGATCGATATACTTCTGCGATTCCTAACACGGTAGTAACGACCGATGACAACTGAGACACAATTATGATGCTGAACCTTGGTAATCTTTGCATATTGCGCAGTTATTTAATATCCTGCTTTCCCAAACTCATCCCCTACTGCTAGTGCCGTTTAGACTACAGAAATAATACTTCTTCAGCGACTTCGCGTATTATTCCCCTCCCTTCAACTATGCAACTTGATGAATCTGAAAGTCCCAAGAAATGTGCAAATAACCCTCAAACAGCATGCTGACACCTCCCAAAATGCCTGTCAGATACGGGCTCGTAGGCTTGTAAAGCACAGCATTATTCAGCAGTCATTAGAGGGCAGCAAGGTGTGAG
>VXBC01001381.1:164142-178416 GCA_013399945.1 Ploceus nigricollis | reverse complement strand
ATGATTTTTCTTTTTTTTTCTTTTTTTCTTTTTTTTTTCCTTTTTTTAAAAATAAAAGATGAATGACTGCATCTCCTACGTCATGAAAATGTTCTCCACCCAAATTACTGTGGGCAAGATTTCCTCCTTCTTACCTATCTTCATTTTCTCTTCATCCCTAAAAATTGCCTAATCCACAAGTATTACGTTTCTATAGAGCAATGCGGAAGAGAATACAGGACTAACCAAATGCTTGTTTTCAACTGAGTTCAAAGATACTGTAGTGCTTCATGACAGCCACAGATCCCGTTTTTGGAATTAAACTAAAACTTGGTATTGGATACTGTATCTTCCTCATAGTGTCTCAAAATTTAGTTATACATGCTGATTTCCTTTGTTAGCATTATTCTATCTTCTCCTGTTTATGGGTTTATATGTGCATGACCCTATGAAGAGAGTGCTAGAAATTGTCTCCTTTATATTTATAGTGATTATAGCTCTTGATAAGTAATTCCTTTGGGATCCTTTACCTTGGCAGTACATAGCTAATCTAATTGTACCTTACAACAGTCACTTCCTAAAGAACTCATATTTATCCAGAATGTGTGCAATTGCTGAGGAGCAGTGATATTTGAACGGTGTTATTACAGGCAGAAAAATGGGATTTTGTTTCGCAGCCCAAAGCTTCTGTAAGCAGAATCAGAGAAAGGTAATTCTTGGAAGTCAGCATGCAGGCACCTCATGCCTCTCATTGCTTACAGTCCAGAAGCTTCCTACAGGAAAGTAACTGTTTGTAATCTGAGTAAAAGTAAACTAAGTCAAACTGATCATTTTATGAGGGCAAAACTTCTTTGAAGCTGCTCAATTTTGAATTAATCTCAGCAACAGTTTTTCTGAGGACCATTTACTGAATTAGTATTATTTGCTTCAAATAGGACAGAGTATAGAAGAAAGAATACACTATTGATTTTTATAGCAAATTCTCAAGATATTCATGAATTATTTGCTTGGTGGGAGACTGACCTATCCACTCTTCCAGCTAGATTGTACTTCTACTTCTCCTCTAGCTCTCCTTCAGATGGGTAAGTCCAAGGTAGGGATGAAGGATAAGAGGCTAAGGGATCTGTCTATATAGAATTGTTTTCTACCTTGGAGAGCCAATTAAACATAAACTGCCTTGGGCTTTTAAGTGTCTTCTGAATGCCAAAGCTAATGTCTCATTTCATATTTTAACTTATTTCTTTATTATTCAACAAAAATATTTTCATTTACATAGAACAGGTGTTATTTCTGTAAATGGTAGCTGTTTGGAAATGATTCTGATTTAACTGACAATAACCAATTTTAACACTTGGTGGTTTGTCCTTCTTGCTAGTATCATAGATAACAGTAGTCACCAAAAAAAGAAAAATTATCTGGCAGGTGTTACCCTTTTTTCCCTTACCTGCACTGAGCTCTGACAAAAGGTTATCTCATTTCCTTCCATTTACTTTAATACATGAGAACCAATACTGTCTCAAATCCTTTGTAAGGCTCAGATCTCACAAGCACACAAACACTAACATTTATCTAAGTCTATTGAATACATGTTGAGCACATCTTTTTAAGTTATTTGAACGAGGGCTTCAATTCCCAGTATTGTTACCCTTCCCCTTTTATTTAAAAATGTTCATCAAATCTGGGAAATTATGTCAAAACATCCAGCTAATGAGTTTTACTCTTCCTTTTGATATAATAAAATAACAGTAGCAGCAGCAATAATTATCACTTTCACCATATAAAAATTGTACCGTAATTATCTAAGTTTGACATGTCATTGGACTGTAATTCTCCTTCCTTTCAAATACAAGAAAAACATCAGTGTTGTTGTTTTCGAATGATCCATATTATATTCTTCTTTGTGTCTCAAGATTTCTAAAAGTAGAAGTAACAATGCCATATGTGATGGAAGTCCATGTAAAATTTGTGAGAAGCATGTTTGTCTCAGAAATATGAAGGGATAGCAATGAAATAATTTTTCAGTGGATGAATTAGGCATAGTAGACTGAAGGACTCATTGTCTCTTCAGCTGAAGGACATGCTGCATGTCTGTATCTTCCAGCTCTAGTGGGACACAGTATCATAGACCTTAGAGATATATAAGCAGTTTCATGGGATTCTGCTCTGGCCACCAGTGGATTAATTAACAAAAGTGATGAAAGTTAATTTCTGCTTCAAGGCTCAAAAGAAGGGCTGATATTTTAATTGAAAGATTAAAATAAATGTTCTCCATATTAATTTCAACTTTCAGAATGGGTTAGCATTGACTTCTTTGTTGAAAGTCTCCTCTAGTAACCTGTGATAGAAGACAATCAATTCCTCTGTTTGACTCCCAGCAACTATTGGAAACAAATCATGGTACAAACATTAATAACTAGAGTAAAACTAGTTAAAATGGAAACTCTAATGCATTTAAGTAAATTTAATTGAAAGAATCTAAGCCAGTCAGCTCATGTGTATTTATAGACAGAAAATTGCAATATTCATCTGAATGCCCTTCTTTATATTCCACTTCTATGTCTCAGTGATCACACTAATATCATGTAGGAATTGCATCTATGGATGCAATTACAGTTGGACAGTAATGAGAGCTTTACCACTGATTTCTGCTAGAATGTCTTCCAGCTTATACTGGGTTACTAGCAAGGAGACTGGGTATCTTCTGTGAGAGAAGCCAGAAGCTTCCTCCAAGTCTGACAGTGCCAGTTCCAGCTGGCTCAAAAAACCAAGTCCATAAGCAATGGTAATAGTGCCTCTGGGATAACCCTTTCATGAAGGGGGGGGAAAAATGTGCTGCAAAAAAAAACCAAAAAGGAGCCAAAGAGAGGACTGNATTTCTCTTAATACAATCAGTTTTGGTGAATGATCTCTTCCTGTCCTTATTGTGACCCATAAGGTCACAGGTTTTCTTTTCTCTCCCCCTGCCCTGCTGAGGAGGGGGAGGGGTAGAGCATCTGTGGTCAACATCTGGTATCCAGCTGTGGTCAACCCACTGCGCAGCCGTAAGCATCAATATAATAAGAAATTACCAGCCCAAACTATTTAAACCACATTGATGGTTCTACAATCATGTTTTTTCTTATGTACTTAATTCTATCTCTATTTCAATAGCATGACCTGAGAGGAGGAAATGAGTTAAAAGGTCTTTCTAGTTATCTCATAGACACACACAAAAAGAAAAGGGAAGAATACAACCCACTTAGGTCTTGCAAACTTTACAAAAGTTTTACAACCAGAGCCTAGTCTGTCAATTCCTCTGTGTTTAAAGCTAACCAAATTACGATATGAAAACATGAAAAATCTCTCCTCTGAACCTGTTGAGATCCCATCATAAATACTGTATATTTCCAGTATATCTGCAAGTGTTGTTCATACATAATGAATATCAATTTGGAGACGTGCAGACACTGATTGCTTTGAGCAGAAAAGAACAGCAGAAAGCTCTGCTCTGAAGTCTATAGCTCTTATGTAGCAGATACATAGACAGATATATAGCAGGTGTAATAGGAATTTTTGAAGGTCTTGTAAAACATCAGTGCAGTTCAGTGAGCCAGCCAAAAAAAGCTGCACTCTAACAGGAAAAAAAGAACATTTTATTCTCAGGATTATTTCATGCAGGATGTTCAAGAAAGGAGGCACTCCAGCATCATTCTACTAACCTGATTCACGTTCTTAATGTCCCATTGCCTTTGAAATGTTAACAGCCTGAAAGGTGGAGGGATGTTTAGAAATGGTATTAGGAAAGGTGGATAGTATGTGTGTGTGCTTGAGACAAAGGGAGAAAAGTTCAAGGCTAAGACTAGATGAAGCCTAGTCCAATAGACTTTTAGAATTCTAAAAGGTGCTGGAATTAAAAATGGTTTTAAACCACAGCAACCATCTTTTCACACTAGGAAATATGTAGTCTTACGCTCCTAGTAAGCTAAAAACCAGTGAATGTAACAGTTGCTTTTTTAACTGGAATTCAGTGATGGCACACATCTTTCCCAACTCAGCAGTAAAATATATATCTATATAAACAAATTAATACCAGGAATTCCTTCTTTTCTTAATGTATTCTATGAACTATGGGTTTATGTGGGCAAGAGAACTGTTCATACACATTACAACCTTTGTGTTAGCCTCCAACTGCTACAGTACTCCAGCTCTGAAAACACAAAGTCCTGGAATGATGCCATGTGCACATTGTCACGCAGCCCAAAGAGGTGTCCTTTGCCTAGAAACCACCATATCAAGTTTTGTCATAAACTTCATGTTCAATTTATTAAACACCTAACTCTTCCACAAGTACTCAGCCTCAAAGATAGCTAGAGACAGGGCATTTCCATGTTAATTGTACCAAATTTAAGAAATTCCTACTTTCCTACATGCTGCCATTTAACAATCATAGCTTTCTAGAGGTAGAACTTCAGAGGACTTTGCCAAGTGGAGAAGGGTCTGTGTCTTGAAAACAGTCTTACAACACAAAACTATCATACAAATGGGACTGCTGGTGCCAGCAACAGGAACATGCAATAACAACTTAATGAAGTATTTACCTATGAAAATACACTTGCATTTGTGAATAGCTAACAAAACAGACAGCTGCACAGTTTGCTGTTCTGGTTTTTTGTAACATTTATTTCCTTAATGTTAGAGGTAAGTTGTATCACTTACAAGCTAAAACACTAATTTCTTCCAAAAATTTTTTAAAAATCTGTTATATCCTTTAAGCGTTTCCCAAAATTAAGATGTTTTTAAAAATCCCAAGCTTCCTGTTTCTTCAAAACATTGTTTGGGTGTAATAATGTCTCTACTGGGAGCTGCAGTTTTGCTTTATAATGCTGTCTTTTCCTCTCACTGCAACTGGGATTCTGCCTGCTGAACTCTTTGCAGTCCTCTTACATTTGCACAGAGACAAAGGCAGATATTTCTTCGTTAATTGGCATGTTAAAAATTTATGGTGCACTACGATGTTTAATATTTAAACACAATGTTTAATGTTTTCTGTTGCCATTTTTTCTTGAAAAAAAAAGAAAAAAGTATCATAGAGAATGCTGTCCTTTTCCAGACAATTAGAGATCTTATTTTGAGTTAGCATTCAGAATAGATAACATTATTACTCCAACATCAGTAAATATTTTTTATAAGTTGAAGATTGCACTACATTTTGATTCCCAAGGCAGCCAGCCTTGATACACTACAGTACTGTAAATCAATCTAGTTTTTTACTTTTTCATTTTTTCTGAGGTCTGCTGCTGACATATAAAAAGGATTACCAATCGACTGCCTGAAGGGACCCTACAAGAAATCTGGAGAGGGACTTTTTACAAAAGCATGCAGTGATTGGACAAAGGGCAATGGCTTCAAAATGAAACACAGCAGATTAGATTAGATTAGATATCAAGAAAAACTTATTTACTGGGAGGGTAGTGAGGCATTGGCACAGGCTGCCCAGAAAAATTGTGGATGCCCCATCCTTGAAAGTGCTCAAGGCCAGGCTGGATGGAGCTCTGAGCAACCCGGTCTAGAGAAAGTTGTCCCTGGTCATGGCAGTTGCGTTGGAAGGAGATAATCTTTAAGGTCCCTTCCAACCCAGGTTATTCTATGATTCTATGATATGCACCATTAACATTAGACTTGAAACTATTTTAGCAGGGAATTTTCCATTTCCTAGTTAATCTGTTAAATATTTTCCACCCAAAGCTTGGAGTCTACAAAGTACTAAATTCACTGGTGAGGCAGCTAAATGCAAAGTCAAGATTTCAATCTTCCTGCTTTAAAGCAAAAAATCTAAACTGAGAAACACCAGTGTTTAAAGCATGAAGAACATGAAGAACCTAGGACACTTGCATTAAATATTCTTCTCACCCCAGGCTACTTATCTGTTTTTAAGCAAATCAGCTGCAGCCCACTGACTTTCATGGACCAATTTAAGACTATGTTCTCCTATCTGCATACAAATCAAAAAATGCAAGTACAAAAAAAATCATGTTACATTACTGCTCAACTTCCTAGGGACCTATACAAACACTAAGAAAAGTGCCTACAAAACTGTTTCATTCAAATACAAACTGCCAAGATGAAGCAAAGAGATATTAGGACAGGCCAAGACCCACAAATGTTGGATTCTTTTGTCTAATTCACTTGTGTCTCACCCAGTCTGGCAACTGGTCTAAGGAACTTTCCATGCTCCTTTGCATTTTTCACTTACTTGGGATTAAAGTTACAGGATGAAGCTTACCAACCCATATTCTGTTCTTCACAGAAAGGGTGGCTGGGCATTGGAAAGGGCTGCCCAAGGAGTTGGTGGAGTCACCATCCCTGGAGGTGTTTAAGAAAAGTCTGGATGTGGTGCCATGTTCTAATTAAAAAGGTGGTGTTTTGTCATAGGTTGGACTCGATGATGTCAAATGTCTTTTCCAATCTAATTCATTCTGTGATTCTTTATTATTCCAGAGGATGAGTCAGATGATCCAACAGACAGCTCTTTATTTTTCAATGAGGTCCTGCTTTCTCGTGGCTGACCAGTCTTGCTTTGCACTCCCATCACCTTTCTTAGCACCACAAGTTCTTATTGGGGCTTTTCATTGAACCATTTCAAAGCATAATTCCCCTTCTTCATGGTTAAATAAAAAAATTTGGAAAAAAAAAAAGAAGATAAAAAAGGTTTGATTTTGAGCTTTAGTCTGACTATTGCTCTACAGAAAGCCCTTTTTCATTTCAAAACTGTGAACCTTCTCCAAAAATGACAGAGTTCAGAATGACTGTTGTTGGCCTTACTCTTTTGTGACCTTAAATGTTCTTGTATGTTCTCTTTGCCAACCCATTAATATGAAAGAAAATCATTGGGCAGATATTCCAGCTAAACTATAGAAGCTCTATCCTCAGAACAATCTTCAGAATTCCCCAGCTGATGAAGACTGTGATACTTACTTTTCAAGATAATTTTAGTATTTTACACTTAGTTAGCATCTAGGCATGCTCAAATTTGCTTGTTTCCCGCTCACAGTCATCTTTGGAAATTAAGAGTGCTTTGCAGAGTTAAATCCCTGCATCTTATAAGCTATGAAAGCAAAAGCTGTTTATTTAAAATCAAAATAGCCAGGACATACAATGCCAATCAGTAGCCCAGTGACTTCGAAAGGTATTTCACTTGCAGACATTATCTTAAGTAACTATTTGAAGGTTTGTAGTACCAGAAGAACTACTAGGCAGCTGAAGAGGCACTACATTCTGGACATTCTGGACGCTCCCCTTTCCAGAGAACAAAAGCTTTTTTTCCTGATTCATAACTGACTGCTCTTTTTTTTACTAATAAACACTAATGTGTTGTGTGTGGTTTAGTTAGTTTTGGTTTTTTAAAGCAAAAAAATATCATCTGTAAAACTTCCTTTATAAAGTCTCTGAAATAGAGATCAAAAACTTTGTTCTAAGAAGGGTCTGGCAGGAGTGGTATACAGAAACAAAGCAATTGATGTGATTCTGAAGCAAAGTTTGTGCAAAAGTAAGACAATAACTCACCAGACTTCAAATGAAATCATATGACTTAAGCAGAGTAGTATATATCAGAACACACTGTTTGTCTCTTTGGGCTTCTTCTTATATTTGTCAATGATTTTTTCTCCCATGGTGTTTCCTTTTAACATACCATGAAGTTATACACTATTGATAACCAGGCAACATTAGAGAAAAATCATAAAATAGAAGATATTAATCACTAGGCAAATGACCCGGGAAGGAGTTTTATTTCAACATATTCAGCTGTGACATCATGATTCTAACTGCAATAGGTAGCCCCAAATTTAACATGTAATTTTAATATCTGGCATCAGATATTTTTGCTTTTCTCATATTATTAAAGTGCATATAGACAGAAACATCTCATTGTGTACGCTGTTTCATACCTCACCTGTGGCTCTGCTCTGCCCAGTGACACAGAAGATGCTAGGCTCACTAGGACAGCCAGCCACCATCTGAAATGAAATCTGGAATACAATGGATCTGTCTTTGCCTAGTATTCACATTTAATGGTCATTTAGTCACCTTGGCTTCTCTTCATTTTAAAAAGAGGAAAAGAACTTCAATCTCACAACAGAGGAAAACTTAAGAACCTACTCTACAAGCACCCCATGTGCAGTCAGCATTTGGGTCTGGGAGAAGCAGCATTCAACAGCACCAGAAGGGTCATCCATGGTCATCTCACATACTTGCCCTGTAGGCACAGCACCAATCCTCCTGTTCAGTGTGGGGCTCAGACTGGATAGGCTCCAGACAACTGAGTGGAGAAGTTTCAAATGTTGAATGGGAAGGGTCTAGCCCTCAGTGCTCATTTTCCCCAGAAGAGGTAGTATTTTTCAAGCAGAAGAGGAACACACCACACTAAATTTAATTTCAAACAAGGCTGGCTTAAATATGTCAAAACCTATTAAAAAAGATACGCTATTTGGAATTTTAATAAGGTCTCCAACAACTCCAGTTGAATATGCTCTCAAAATATCTACGAGGCTGGTGTATATACCTAGGTGCATTATAAATAGTTCGCTGTGAGTACTGTTAAAAGTGCTTTATTAGGATAATTGATTGATCATACCTAAGAATTAACTCAAGTTTAGAGGGAACTGAATTTATGAAAAATACTGCAGTGTGAATTTGAATGAGAGGTATGTAAACTTTCATTTATCTAGAAATATTCTGTACAATAATGAGAAACATACACAATTTTAGTAACTCAGTGTACTCAACCCTAAGCAATATATTGCACATTTGATGTAAGAATTTACCCTTTTATCCTGTGTCCAGTATCTACATGTGAATGGCTTGTATTTAAAGACAAAAAGAACTCAAGGATACCAACTTCCTGAATAAAATACTAGTCTTTTGAAGGAACTAGTGCTGTCTCCTAAAGAAATAATGCCCTCTACTGCTTGGTTAGAGAGCTGCTCCATAGCAAAAGGAACTCAAAACCATGTTTCATATGGACTGAAAACTTTGGAAAATGCATATAACAAAAAATAGTATTGTTATTACTGTTGTTGTTGCTGCTGTTGTCAACAACAACAATAAAAATAAATTCTATCTCTGAAGTACTAGGAGATGTGTTATGCTTATATAAAATGTTCTTTAAAAGCATTTCTATCTGCTCTACTGCTCATTTTTCATTACATACCTGCAGAGAATAGCCCAAATATCTTACCCTAAACAAATATATATGTGGAATATTTTCTCCATAATACTCAAATGAATGAATTTTAAAACAGCTAATAGCTTTACTTTCAGTAATTGTTTTTGCATGCATTTTCCTTAAACTTTATATATTTGCTGCCTGTCCTCAAACTTAATACACCCCACCTTATTAATGCATACAGTCTCCTTCAAAGACACATGTGTATTGTTTGTCCACATTGCTTTGCCTTTGGAAACCAACCAGATGAAAGTCTTCCACCTCTAAAACCTTCACAGCATGCAATTTTGAGGCATGCTACCACAAAGAGCTTTAAAGCACCATCAAGAAACAGCAGAGACATACATGCTGATTTGTTTTACCTCAGCAGAGGAAAGGCTGATGAATGCTAGTCTAGAAACTTACCTCAGATCTGATTCTGTTTTAAAGCAAATTTGTTCCTAAGGAAACCTTGTATTTTCTTAAAACAATAGAAAATTTTCTGAAGTGGGCTTTAAACAATCACTAACTAGGATCTCCAGCAGCATATATTCATCTTTTTCCTGCCATTTTTCCACTCATTTATTTGGCTGTCCAAGTAAGTAAAGAGAAAGTCTAGGGATGTGCACAGTAGGCTCATTTTTGTTTCTCTAGTAAGAGTTGTTTTGATTGTACAACACTAAAAATACAAACCCAAAGACAGTTTAGTCCATGGCTGTTTAAAAGCACATAAATGATGAATATCTGGAATATGTGATGCTTTCTGTTTCATTCTTGACAGTACTTAACATTCTTGCCCATTCTCATAGCATGAGCTCTTAGGCAGTGTGGGAATTCACAAAGTTAATGCCAAAAGACTGAGGGATTGCACCCCCAGCAAACACATCTGAAACTATAGTTTTGTTTCGTTTGGCCCTAGATGTGGAAAAACAAACAAATTCATTACCTTGAAGTAATTTTTTTCCTGCCAGATATGAATTTGAATTTTTCTTCATTCCCAATGTCACGCTTTCAGTATCTGGAAAAATGCATGGTCTGGAGGGAAGACCCTATTTTCTCATACGGAGAAACACAGAGGTATAGGACCAGGCTATTAGTTCAGGTAGTTCTACATTAACTGAGAGAAACTTACAATGTATACTGTAAGACAAAACATGAGAAAAAGAATCTCAAATCTGATATGACACGAGCCAGTGTTCTCCGAACACTTTCAGATCTTAAACAATGAGGCCACAATTTCTAGGAAAAGAAAATACATGTTTCTACTATTCAAAAATAAACCAGAAGCTTTTATTTACTTAAAGAAAGAATGACAGGCATGTATAATCTCATTCACAGAACTTGATTTAATTTCAGGTAAAAACCAGAAAAATCCAGTTTTATGCCAAACACACTGAGAACATCAATAAAGAACAACTTATTTAGAGACATCTCAGTCTCCCTATTAGAAAATTACTTTATTTTGAGAAGGAAGGAATGGCTAACTACACAAACCTTGATGATGTATTGACCAAAGTTGTTACAGTGTGTATATAAAAGGACCAACTCTCGATTCCAGACTAATTCAACATTATACTTAATTTTCAACAAGCAATGGCAGATGTAGCTACCATCATGGTTATTCATGGACATTCATACGTATTTTCTGCAATTATTCTTATGTTGTAGCCATGAACTGACCTGATAGTTTCAAGGACACGCTTCCCCAAGCCTGCATAACAGTAACAACCACAGTAAGAATGACTACAGCAAGTGTGTACAAAGGTTTTTTATTGTTCTTTAGCTTTTTCTATTACACCCACACGTGCAAAACTTGGAGGGATAGATGTCTAAGATAGGTTTTGTAGCAATAATAGTGTATGTGCCAAAATTTGCACATTTTCAGATCAACGAACACACTCAAAATTTTACCAATCTAAGAATTTTACCTTTCTGTGAGGATAAACTGAGTGTTCAATTTTCAGCAGTAATAAACAAAAATCTCATTAATATACTGTCCAAGATAAAATATAGCATCTCCCAAATAGAATACATTATCAAACACCTTTTGCTTTCAAAGAATATATACAAGCTCCACGGGCATTTGCCCACAAATACTATCCACTGCATGCAAGCATACATGTGTGTGTATAGATACATACCTATCTATTTATGTATAGATGGATGGATGATTTTTCCATATTAAGAATCAAGGATTTAACGGCGTGTTAATGTAGCACCGAAATGAAAAACAAGATTGCAATGACAGTAGTACTATTTTTAATTGCTACCAGGACTAAACCTAAAGGAAAAATGATTGCTATTGAACCTCTGTTTCCTCTGCTGGGTGTATCAAAAATATCAGCTGTTCCAGAAAGGAACAAGGAACTGAAAAGGAAAAGGACTGAAAAGGACTGAAACTCAAAAAGAATCAGGCTTGTTTAAGAAGCAAGATTCTTCTGTATTCACACAAAATAATGATCATTGAAAGCATTTTTTCTTGAATTAGAAAAAAAATTATTTTAGAATATTTTTATTATTTTGTTTTTAATTTAAAGTTTCTTCTTAAGTACATCCTCCAGTACAAATGAATTTCTGCATTTCCACAAAAAAGATATCAGCAGTAATGATAAACTGGTTTCTCTTAAAGCTGTCCTCAGCCAAACAATAAAAAGTATCAAGAGTGATTTAGAGTAATGAAATTTAAACTAATATGATTCATAAAAGTGGAGGATCCCTAACATAGAAAGAGAGAAATTATTTTTCTGAAATCATTCAGATGTGAAAACATGTTTACTGAATTCTTTACTAGCAGAACTACAGTTGTCAGGAAAATTAATCAGCAGCATTATTCAGCAGCATTATTGAAGTCACATAAAAAGATACTGCATGCTTGTAGATTTTGCTGTCTTAGCTTAGAGAACGGCACATAACAAACATCTCGGAATACCTGAAGGCCATGAACTCCAAAATTCAAGTAATTATTTAGCATTGCAAAGACAGTACAATAAAAAATAGTGGGATAATTGTAGACAAAGTGGGAAAAGCTTCTTGACCATGAAATTTGTACAAAACTGAAACAGCTTTCTTAACAGGGAGATCTGTTGCTCAAGTAATTTGAGTTAGAATGCAAAGCACACATGAAAAAGCCCTGTAGGGAATGCTCTGCATTGGTTTGGCAATAAACCTAGTCTGTCTTTCAGCTATAATTTGTATGATTTCTTGGGTTTGGATATAAAACACATGGGAACACAAGTCAAGAGTTCATGTAACTATTGTTTTTGATTGAGCTGAGTACCATATGGTGCAATACAGGCAAGCTGATGAACTGATATAAAGTTAATTTTAAGTTATGAAGACGCAAGGCATGTTCCTGTCAATATTTTGGCCAAAAAATGCCACCTCAATGTATAGAATAACTAGATATAAATAATAATAATAAATAATAATAAATTTAGATGAAATACACTGGCACCATCAAGAATTCTTCAAAACTTTCTTCACATATTAATCATTCCAAAACCTTCTTCATGTTTCCATCACTGTCAGAACTAGCATTCTAGTAAAGAGCTCTGTGGAGGCAAGCTGGAAAAAATCAAGTGAGGCTTCCTACCCAGAGGTTGCATCCATGGTTTTTGCATTAAAGTACTGACTGTGCTGTGTTTTTAACCAAAATAAGCCTTCTAGGTCTCCATGGCATCTCCACAGACTCAGCTATGACACTGCCACTTGTGGACTACTTCTTATTTCAGTACATTTTCTAAAGTAAGAAGATAAAGTCAGATATCTTTAGTTCAGTATTTCGCAGCTGTCCTTTTGCCTTTATTAATAAAAACAGGATACATAACTATAATAACCTGGCAACAACTGAGTGGCGTAAATGAGTGAGTTAAGGCAGGCCAAGTTGTCCTTCCTTTCTGATCCTCTCTTCCTCATCAATTATTTGTGAAAAAATCAAAGGCATATAAACAAGACAGACTTAGGTACATATTCCTGAGTAAATATCGTATCATGACATATCATATCATATCATATCATATCATATCATATCATCATATCACGTCACGTCACGTCATGTCATATCATATCATATATCATATCATATCATATCATATCGTGTTGTGTTAAACAGAGCCAAAAAGATGCATGCAGAATTTTTCAGTCTTCTACAGCAAACGTGTAATGTAGTGCTTAGCACAAAAAAAAACCCACCCCACAATATCAACATGCACAAGTTTAATATTTTCTAGTGATCAGCAAAGATCCCATCCTGAAAGAGGGCAATTTTTCCAAACACAAAATTTTACAGAATTTTCATCGTCTTGCTTCATTTTCATACATCTGAAGTTTTACTCCAGGATAAAGTAACACAATGAGAAAAGTAATTTATTTTAAGAAGTAATTAGTTAAATTATTTTTAAAATTGCCCTTGCCACTTAATAATAAAATCCCTATTATGAATATGTTAGTACTTGGTGCAAAACTCTGTGGAAAGAATTAAGCCCCCAAGCTTTTACAGTTTCATAAAGACATTCTACATATAGGAAATTAAACTGAAATTTACGTCACTTTGATAATGGCATCACTTAAAACCATAACAGTTAATTAACTAATTAACAACTTAATTAAGTCAGCACTTAATTTACTTACTTGAGTTCATTTAAATTCCCCAGATGAGATTTAATGAACTTCTAGAATAATTTCTGACTAACCATGTGATGTATGTTTCTCTTATCTAGGAGATATTTCATGAAACTAAATGATTTAAGACAGAGCCCAGGACCAAGTTTTTACTTTACAGCATGCAACATTCCAAAACTTTGCAGCAGTTTACCTGCACATAACTGCAGTTTACCTGCAGTTTGGGCGTCGTACACAGAAAGTTTTACAGAAAGTTTCCTTTTTTGGGGAGTTACCACAGGAATGCTCCAAGAATTTTCAGTCTTTCTTTCACTTTTAGTTTTAATAGTTTTTCAATTAGCACTCATGACTGGGACACTCACTTCTGGGGGTTTTTTTGAGTCAGGAATTTTACTATGCTATCCCAGTCCAAAAGCATGAGTTTACACAGTTCCAGCAAAATCAACTGTGAGTTGATTTTGAGAATTTTTGAGAGTTTTTGAGAGACTTTACCT
>VXBC01001381.1:142534-156998 GCA_013399945.1 Ploceus nigricollis | reverse complement strand
CAAGGGTGTGCTTCAGGCCGGCGGGCTTCCGCTGGCCTCGGTGATGCACCACCTGGGCTACCCGGTGCCCAGCCAGCTCAGCAGTGTGGTGAGCTCCGTGTGGCCGCACGTGGGGGTAATGGATTCCGTGGCCGGTGTGCCCGTGTCCCCCGACTACGGACCCTTCGGCATGCCCGTGAAGGCGCTCTGCCACCCGCCGGCACAGACCATGCCCGCCGTCCCGGTGCCCATCAAGCCGGCGCCGGCGTTGCCTGCTGCCTCGGCCATCCCTGCTCTGACGGTCGCCGCCTCGCAGATCTGCCCCGCGGCTTCCCCGGCTGGTGCATCGCTGTTGGAACAGACCGCGAGCAACAACCCCGAGGGCAAGAGCTCCCTCCACTCCGTCCTGGTGCACTCCTAAAGAGCAGGGGCTCGGGGGGAGAGAGGCCCCCAGGCTCCCGGGGGAGTGGACGGGGGGGATCCAGGGCATGCTTGCGGAAACCCGATCGATCTCACGACTATACCCCTGCTGGTGTCTGTGTTTATATCGTGTACTATCAGATTATTTGAGAGCCAGGTCGCAGGTAAGGTATTTTATCGTCGTTAAATGTCATTAGTGGCGGAGAGGCGATGTGAAAAATCACAGCCGGGGCCGAAGGGGCTGGCTCGGAGAAAAAGGCCGAGAGCGAAGTTCTCCCCGCCACCCCACCAGCCTGAGGCGCGGGGCGGCCATGCAGCCTGTGCTCCCCACTGAGCCCCTATCGCNGGAGGCCCCACGAAACTCGAGTTCCGAGAGGAGAGGTGCTGCAGTCGGCCGGCGAATAGGGAGAGCAGAAGGATAAACCCCTGCTGAAGTCTGCTTCTCCCTCTTCCACAAGAGACAGGAAACCGCTGCTCCACCGTCCCGTAGATCTTGCTGTGAAAGGGGTGGGCAAAGTGGTTACCTGAGACCCTGGCGAGCTCCGGGGCCCCACGACATGAAATGCTTGCTGCTTAAAGAGTAAACGTTAAATATTTCGATTAAGTAGTGGGAATTTAAGTGACAACGGCATTGACGGCGAAGGGTTCCTTTAACTAACGATCGCTAACCCGTACCTTAGAAGGGACTGAAGCGTGACCTGGCCTCCCAAACTCTGCGTGAGTGTCCGAATTCCCTAGTTTATCATTAAAATAAAAACAGCCCGGCGATTCGTAGATTGTGCTTTTCACATCACCTTTCACCGCTCACAGACACCACTATTTTGTACGTGTTGCTTGGCGTTTCTTCCACGTGAACGTGAATGCAAAAACCTGCGGGGTAAGGGGGAGGGCGGGGAGTGAAAGCGGTAGGGGAAAGTGGGGGAAGACAACAAGAAAATGGTTTAAAAGTTATTCGGGAAAAGCACTTTACTGAAAACAACCTTCCAATAGACAAGAAGTCTGTGCCGAGGGATCAGAAGTCAGAGAGCGACGTCCTGGGCTGATGATTCCCGGCTGATCTGTGAGTGATTGCTGCCGTACCCTGTCTGCCCTGCTGTACACCAATGCTCATTAAAGCCAATCCATCCATTTGCTTCTGCTGGTGCTGCTATTTAAAACACTCGCCTTTCACATTGGTTAAGAAACGTGTGCTTGTAGCGTAAGTTTTCGCTGCCTCTTCCCAAACTGATAAAAGTATCCAAAAGTTTTCTCGGCGGCCAGACAAGGGGAAGAAAAGGAAAGAAATCTCTTACAGGTAAATTCCCTGCTATAGAGGCACGGCGGTCTCTGCCCGCAGCTCACGGGCGAAGAGCCAGCGTTCGGGTGTGAGAAGAGGGAACCAGCTCAGAACTCGATCCCACTGAAGACAGTTGTAGTTTTGCCAGTTTCAACTTGTGCTGGATCGCACCTGCTTCCTTGGTTCTATCCCCTCATGCCGGCGCATCAACAGTGGCCCGAGACGCCAGGTCGCAGTCCCCGCCCCTCGGGAAGGATATCCTGCGACAGGCTGACCCTTCTTGGTGCCAGAAAAATTTCCTAGGAAAAGCAAACCTGTTTGGCCCTGAGCACCGTTTGTCCAAAGTTTTCCCCCCAAACACTCGTGGGGTCTGTTCGACCACTTGAAATTCCCCTGGAACTGTTGAATTTCCAGTTGTTCCCTCTGTTCTAGGCGTGTTTGCACCTTAATTTCAAAAATTATAGAATTCCTAGCGCCTAAAAAATACTACTAATAATGTTATGTTAATGAAACACATATCGATATCATGGCTTGTGAGTCTGCCTGGAAGGGGAATCGCCTCTAAAGTATTGCAACCAGACAAAATGAGCCAAAAGAAATTATTAAAAAAAACCAAACAAATAAACAAAAAGACAAAGACAAAGAGAAAAGAAAAGAAAAGACAAGAAAAGAAAAGAAAAGGTGCTTCACATTTTCTTTACTCTGCTGTTCTCCATCTTAGGCAGAGATCCAAATGAATATTCCCACTGCTAAAACCAAGTTGCTTACAAAAAAGCAGTCTGCCAAATAAATAATGAATAGCACTTGTTGTATATTAGTTCTATATGTATTTAAATATATTCCACTACTCTTGATGTAACTACTGTGTAGGACTCCAAAGCACATCTTAAGGAACCTTAGGAGTTTTTCCCCTTACATCGGCCAAAGGGGTTAGAGGGATGGAGAATTTGGAATAGGAGAAGAGGTAATCCTCTTGGGAATTATTCAAACGATTCTGGTCAGTTTTAAGATTCTCAATAACCTTCTAAATGTCATTGTGGGAAAACTCTTATTTGATGTGAGGAGGCCTGCCTGGGCGCCACGGCGGGGTGTAAGCAGGAGGCTCCCGCCGCCTTTCGCAGCCGGGCAGTCGGGGCAGGTGTACCGAGAACAGAGGCAGGGCGCCCGGCGCAGGGGGCTGTCACGACGGGGGGGAAATCTCTGATCGGAGGCGAGACGGGCCTGAGGGCCAGGCCCTCACCCATCGCCTGGAGGGACATGCCGGGACAGCGGGGTACACGGGGATTTGTGGGGTGCCCAGAGAATTGCGGGGTGCAGAGTAATCTGCACACACGGGTGCTGTGTGCAGCAGGTTTTGCCCACCACAGGGGCTTTGGTGAGCGGGGACTTTCGGCCAAGCGTCACTTGCCCAAACGGCTTAGTGTGACTCCCACTGCAGTGGCCTACACTTTGTATGAACTAAAGATGGGGATATTTTCCGTAGCTTGTACAGTGAAAATTTTAGGGGATTAGAACATGCTAATTCCAGATTATCAGAGAGGGAGGGAAAATTAACTATTCAAGTAATATTTTCTAACTCATTTATACATCTGGTTTTCCTTATTCTTAAGTACTTCATCTCTAAACATAGCCTTTGCAGAGTTAGACAAATTTGTACCAACAACCAATAATACCAATACATAAATAAATCCAATTCCTATGCTGCTTAAAACCAGATGATAGTACAAAAAGTAGAGAAATGAAACAGTATTCTTTCTTCCAAGCTGAAAAGCAGGTGTAAACTGGTGAAGGGTAAGATTTTTCACTCAACAAATAAAATAGAGAAACAGCCTTGTTTGGCTAGATTTTGTCTGTCTGCTGTACCAGTACACCTCATGCAGAAACAGCTTGTCTTCAGATTGAAGTGCACGTGTTTGGCACAGAAAGGCAGCTGAGTCTTTACTGAATGGGTGCAGGTGGGGTGTTTGTAAGCAGAAGAAACAGATTCAAGGAGGACAAGCAAGCTTAATCTTCATTTTGTCAGACTGCCAAAGGTAGAGAAGTAAATTTACTACTAGAAGAATGGAGACCTAAGAAAATGCATTTTTGCACCCCAGTATGCTTCTGGTTTATTGCAGCTAGCTAATATAGTGATTGTAATTTCTACCCATGGGAAACTATTCCCAGCCAAGGCGTTGCTTTTGTGTATTTTAAGTCCATAGGGCATGCAAACCAAGAAAGAAAATCAAATACAGTTAGACGCTTAGAATTAATGTGGCTTATGGTCTAAACATGATAGCAGTGCTTCAGTGGATATGTTCTGATCTCAGTGATAACTATTACACTTTGACAACCAGAGTTATAACTGAAATTCTGGACTCATTGATCTAATTCTGAAGTCTCTCTGAACAAAAATCGATAGAGAAAATCTGTTTGGAACAATGCTGCTGCTGCTTGTGGTAACAGATTTATCTCTTTATTATAAGACTTTATTTTAAATCATTATCCTTCAAGTCTGTTTTAAGATGGAGCCTTCCCTCTAAGTGCTGGAAATATGTAATAGTTTCGGTTTTGAAAAGTAAAATTTCACCTCAGCTTCAGGAGTTTTGCTGAATATACGGTTAGATTAACCATCTTTAGTTAGACAAACCAGGTTTAATTTTAGACATCTAATGATAAAGACAAAAAATTACAGCCTACAGGCCTCTGTTCTGGACATATGTAAGTATGTAACTCCTTGTTTAAAGAATCAGTGATCCTACCTCTTTGCTTATACAACGTGGCCACTGGCATAGCCCATGAAGAAAAGCCTAATAGTTAGAGCACTCTTCTCAGAACCCTGGAAGGAAACAAACTCAAGACTATTTCAACTCAAAAGGATTCAGATTCACATTTGTGTATAAAAAAAAAGTCAGTTGCAAAACAGCAAATAGAGGAAGTTATGTTATACAGTAACAACAAATGTAAGGCTCATGAAGTGTCAGATGAGACTCAGGGCCTTGGTGTGTCTCTACAAAGGCAGAGTCCAAGTGCCACTGGAGAAAACAGATTATGGATGGAAAGAAGGAAGTAAGGATAGGAATAAATGGCAAATTTTCAAATCAGAGTGCCAAAGGGAAAGGTGTTGGGTGTTCCAGGAATTCATAATTGTGATACGCAGAAGATGAGTTATAGTCAGGAAAGTGACAGATGTTTGCTAATATTAAGTCATTTAGACTAACAAAAAAGAATGGTCAAGAAACTGGGAGTTGCTGAAAGACATCTGCACTGGGTTACAGGACAATAAAATGGAAAGTGAAATTCATTATTGACATATGCAAACTGCTATGCATGGGGAAAATAATTCTGGCTTTATATACATTACAATAGGTCCTAAAGTTTGGATTTTTATGAAGCTATGATAGATAGCACTAAGAAAATGTTGGTTTATTAGTCATTAGCTGTGAAAACAGAAAAAATATTGGCAAAAGAACAGAGAACATAACAGAAAATACCATGTCCTTCTTTAAATCTAAAGGAAACTGGAATAAACCAGGGACACCTGTGAGTTCCTCACACCTGAAATGTACCTGAGGTTACCTTAAAACTGTCAAGATATAGAAAGAATCAGAGGCAATGATCAAAGGTACATCTTCTGCACGTGTAGCAATCCAACAGTCGAAGACTTTTCAGCGTGGAAAGCAAGGATATACAGAGATATACGACACAAATTTACAAAATTGTGAGAGATCTGGAGAAGGTGGCAGAGGCACACTTGCTCATTCTTTTTCTTAATACCAGAACTGTGAATCTTCAGAAGGGTTCAAAGCAAACAGAAAGATGGGATACTTCACACAGCACACAACTGAATTAATTGTTGCAGGATGTTCAGGGTGCTAAAATTTTACATGCATTTTAAGAACAAGTGGAAAATTAATATAAAATCACTGACAATTGACCCACGAAAACTCACTATCTCTTGCTCAGATTTGCTATGCTAATAATATATTTCAGAAAGTATTGTGACATACTTTTCCTGTCCTACCATTTCTAAAGCACCCATTATTTGTTAACTGTTGGAGACAGTACATTGGGATAGATGAACATCTGGGGTTACCTATGACAATTGTTCTTCAGTAGAGAGGGGATCAGGATTTGTGACTTTCATTTGTAGATAAGGGTCCGGAATGAAAGCAATTCTTTAATGCTATTTCAGTGTACAATATATGAAAGGCTAACCACACATGTTCTATATGAAAAATATTTTAAATGGTTCAGGAGTGTACAAATTCCTCATTTCAAGGACAGTGCTGCATTGATTGGAATAACTTGCTTATTTTCTGGTGAAATCAATTCAAACAACTAAAAATTTTCTGCATGAGAGACTTAGCCCCTTTTTTATATGATGCTAGGATAATTGATATAGTAGGCTGCATATAGGTACAAATTTAAATGCTCTCTAAGATGGAGAAGCAACTCAGACATCTGTGTTCTGGTACTGTAATAGTGGTGAGTCTATGCCATGCATGTCTGAAGCATCTATAGTGTTGCAGGCGTTGGCAGAAGTGTCAGTGTATTACTTTTGTCTCTATCTCCTTGTTTAGTTACAGGACCAGTGAAAAGAAGCAGTTTTTTCAAGGAGGAAATAAGCAAGGTCTGACAATGGAAAAAACAGCTCTAGTACTGAGTTTCACAGAGTCTAAAAGATAAGTTTGACTGCATTTGACATCCAGAATATACTACGGTAACTTGTAATATTTCTATAGACTTCAAATGTATGCTTAATCTACACTGGGAGACGTAGTCATTTCCAATGAGATACAAAAATCTGTTTTAAGGGAAAAGACCTGGGAGAATGCTGTAAGTTCACAGTGCACGGCCTACTTTTATTATGTGTTGCTTATTAAAACAATTACTGAACAATAGATATGAATGGCACAATGATGACCAATGATGCCCCAAATTTTTATGCCAGTGTTATATTAAAGCAGTCATTTGGAAAAATAAAAACAAATTAATATTCCTTATCAACTAATCATACCCCTTACTGTCAAAAGGGAGGTTTTTGGTAGAACACCAGTAAGTAAATTATTAGGCAAAGAAGTCTTCCATGAGTAAGGGATGTTATTTTTTATGATCAGTCTTCAATTTACCAAAAAATAGAATTTTAATTCTACTATACAACCAACTCCCAGCGTGGGTCAGGTTTTCCTTTGAGGATTGTTGAAATAATTTGAAGTTCAATCAATTATTAATTACGGATAGAGGTGCATAGACAAAGAAGGAAAATGTATTTTCATGTATTGCTTGCACCATAGAACTGTTACTGGAGAATGATAATTTGCTGAGAAAATATGCAAGAAACTTTTTAGTGTAATTGTAGTAGCCATTTGTGCTTTATGAACCTTTGTTTTATGTGGGATGTGTGATTTGGATTTATCCTCTCCTAAGTCTTGAAATTAGGGTGTTTTTAATCCCTATGTGGTCTTTCGACTGTGGCTGGTATGAATTTGTACCATAACAGATTAGTAAACATGCAAATTACTGTTATACTTCATATGCTTAATAAAATATATGGTTGAAACTGGTAGGCGCCTGCATCTTTTTTAACTGATTATTACTGATTGATCAGAAAAGCTTTCCGGGTACACACAGAAAAAAATGCAACGTAATGTGCTACATTGCTAGCTGATTATTACTGTTACACAATTTTTAAAGTTGAATGGGACTGTTGGCATAAGACCTAGAAAGAGAATCAACTTATTGCTTCCTCAAGAATTTTGATAGAGATAAAGAAAAAAACATAAAAAGATTAATATGATGTATCTCCAAAGTTAAGTTACACCAATTACACAAGTAAAACAGATAACAAGTGAATTGAGATCTTTACTAAGCCTCTGGTATCTTTACATTATAGCTGTTTATAAGCTCTCTTAAAAATGGGAAATGCCCTAATTTATTTACCAACTTTAAACTTTGTTGAAAACAAACAAAAAAACATGTTGAAAACATGGGCTTTAATTTGGGATCAAAGTCATATTGCTGCAGATTTTACATTTCAATATATTTGCTGTTTTGTAAAGGTGTCTCCGTGTCACCAACATATTTCATCTGCAAATCTCCAGGCAAATGAAGGTCAAGAAAAACTTGGAAGTTCTTATGGATTCATAATACCATTAGCATGCATACAGTGCTCTTATTGTCTCCTCCATTTCTTCCTTACTTGCACAGTACTTTTTAAATTTACTGCTCTATTTATTTACTATTCTGAATTTTCTTAATTTCTTATTGTAAGCCCAGAATCTGTGTTCTCTGAGTTTGACAGTGAATTTCTCTTAAGTTCTCCTGGAATATGAAATTCCCTATTTCTTGTGATATGGTACGGTTTTATGCCATTTTTTCACTGAAGCTCTATAATTTTTTCAGGGTGAAATTTTTTTATAGGGAAGTTAAGTCTGCTCTCAATAGATTCAATTTTCCTACTGTGCCTGCGAAACACCACAAACATACATTTCTCCCAAGCAGGAATCAGAGAACTGTTAAATTCAACCACATTCCTCTGATTTGCTGAAAATTAAAATTGCCTCCCTGTTTAGACGGCCATGAAAAAGAGTAGGACCACACTAGTGGCACTGATTCATTGTCATCAGAGAGGTATCTTGAGTGTCCCAGCAGTTTTCTGGAATTCCCAGGAGTAATGAGCGGGCATTTTTTAAAATTCATGGCAGGAGAAGGCAGAAAGGTAATTGTCACTACTGGCTGTTAAGGGCATATCTTACGCTAACATTTTTGCAAAGATGGTAGCTGCAAGACTCTACCAAGATTTCACTCTGTTCTTCTGAGGGAAATGACCTCTTTGGAACAACACTCTGAACTTTTTCATTGTGATGTCAACAATCTCTGCCTAGGGATTGTTGTGTGCCTTTTTAATTCGGAGCATTAAAGCATCATTTACTGTTGCACAATTAATTTAAGAAAAACAAAATCTCTGGCATTTTTGCATCACTTAAGAAGGAAATGTTTGAGTCAAGAAAGCTGTACCAGCACAGGCTGAAGTAAATTAATGCTGTCGTACAGGTGAGAACATCCTAATTGCCTATATGATAGTTTTTTTCTTTATCAGTGTTACCAAAAATACAACAAGGTTAGTAAAGATAATTTTCTTTAAATGGATCCTTTAAGGATCCCTTTTCCTTTCCTTACATTTTTTTTCCAACAATGCTGTCACAAGAAAACTACCAGATTTGAAACACTAAAAAACTACACTGAGAATCTAAGGCAAGAATGTTGGACATTTATGTAGAAAGTTCCAAAGATTGGCAATGCTTCATGAAATGCAATACTTCATTCTCAAAATTTTGGAAGGTCGTTTCAGAATAATACTTAGAGATGACATGTCAAAGGAATTAGAATTGGGCATGAATTGGCTTGGAGTGAAGTAGAGAAAGATTCAGCAAACAGTACAGACATAAACTCTGGTCTCTCAAAGGATGAAAGGTGTGTTCAATGACTTTTACTCCATCAAAATTAACAAGGGCACATTGAAGAGGACTTACAAAATTGATCTTTGTTTCTGCTGCTGAAGACATCTAAACTTTTCAAGTTTCTTTGATTTTAGAATTTCTAATTAAATATTTAATAAGGACTCTAACATCCAGGTGATAATTCTCCCAGTAGTCACAGAAGTCTAAGAGAAATGGTTGATTCATGCAGTTTCCATTCACATCTTTGGTGGATATAAGGAAGGATTCAATTAATTTGACCCAGTATGGCCAAGACATTCAGAGACTGCTCTATGGATACCAGAACTTGTTAATACTGTTGCTATGTGTACAGGAACTCTCCTTTCCAGGCCACCAGGCTGAACGATGAAAACACTGCAGTATCTTAGTGAAAAGCACCACCATAACAAAATAACAAGTAAACAAAAAACCCCCCCAAAACCAAAACATGCAAATTACTATTTACTTGTTATGACAAATAACAAGTAAACAAAAAACCCCAAACAAACACAAAAGTCAAGCTGTAACATGTTAATTTCTTGGCAACTTGCAAATCAGACAAGAAGTAAAGTACATTTTTTCAGACTAGACCCTCGGCGCATCAAGGAGTCAAGATTGAGTTGTATTTTTTTTCACGCTAGATAGAGTTGTAGAATATAAAAAGGCACTACTTACGTATTTTACAGACAGAGAATATAAAGAAAACCTAACTTTGCTTAGATAGCTGGTAGCACAGACAGAGACAGTACCTAAACCTCACAAATATTGTTTCAAGCCCCATCTGCGAGATCCTCTTCTCTCTCATGGGAAGAGCCTTTCATTTTGATATTTTTCTCCTAATTCAATTCCCAGAAATGGTTGAATGTAAATAACTAAAGGCTTATGAAATACATCATGTTCATAAAACTCTGTTGTAGTTGCTGGTACCTGTCCTACTTTGAAGAAAGGAATGATAAAATCCACTTGCATTCTCATGCAAATAAGCTTTGGGTACCAGCACTGCCTCAGAGACAGTTTGAATTCAGATTTCCTCTTTCCTTTGAGTCTTATCTGAGCCAGATATTTTCATTTTCTTACTGAGCTAAGCGAGCTAATCAGGTCTTCTCATCCCTTTGAGCTCTGTGGTTTCTAATTAGCATTATCCCTTTTCCAAGTGCTATGGAGCTTTGGCTCCTTGGAAGAACTGCCTCATTCTGCACTGAGGTCCTGATGCTTGCAGATGGCAGTGCCCAGCCCCAGATATGGATACATGGATAGATGTCAGGTTTTTGTTGCTTTGAACTTAACGCATTTAGGCAGCTGCTTTCAGCTCTAGAATGGACACCACCCAGTTCTTCTTGGTTATGCAGCTATTTATTCTCAATTTTTCTGCTTACCAAATGTTTCTTGCTGCCATATACAGCAGTAATAAAAACCAGGAAAATGGGGAGGACGAAAGTTTCATGGAAGAAGTAAGGGATGCAAAGAGCTTGTTAAATATCCTATCAGGCCCTCATTCTAAGAATTTCCATTAATTGCTTTCTCATCAAAATGCTTAGGGGGACCCTAATGATCTCAAAGGATTCAGCTGGACCACCCAGAGCTGCAAATGGAAAAAGAAGTCACAAGGGCCTCTTGTAGGATTAAACTTACTCCCATTCTAACATCTTGGAAATATTCTATGAGGGGCCTTCCCACCATCATCAAATAATGAAAACATTTCTTTGTACTCATCCAATGACTTTAGTGCTACTGTGCTGCCTGAAAGCCAGACCGGAAGAAAATATTCACCTCTAAGACTGACTTGACAGAAGTGTTATGTCATAGCAGTAAGACCATTGGAAACACATCTTAAAGGTTTCTGTATCCTGGTGAAATCTAATTAATATGCTACCTGCCTATAGAATTAGCATTTATCTGTGTGTCCTACATCATGAAGAAACATTCTGTGTCTGTCAGGGACTAATTCAATGAAGTGCTACTGATGGCCTTTACATGAATCTTGCAGTAATAAATCTTCCCATTCAACAGGAATATCCTGTCTTAAAACTTTTACAGATGAAAAGGGCAGGATGAATTTAGTGACTTAAACTCAGTTGGAGAAAGGGAAAATGACCTCACAAAGTAAAAAATAAGGCAGGCAGGGAGCTGGGGAATTGGCAGTAGAAATTATGTGTGCCTGCATACGACTATAAAAGAAAGAAATTAAACTACATTATAGCCATCAAAATATGTAGCTACATAGATTATACATATAAAGCCAGTAAAAGATCAGATTTTTGAAAAAGAGAATTCTGTTTTCCATCATAATTCAAATTAAGTGAAATATGTTTGTTCCAATACTCCATAATAACAAAGCCATTTTTATGGAAACATAAGGCAAATAAAAAGAAGTAACATAATAGATACATTATTTTAAAGTTATGGTCAATAAACCATGAGAAATCTTCTCCCAGCAGTGGAGTAGAATTGAACACGACAAAACCATTGTGAATTATCTGATGCTGGAATTGAGGCTGTGGTGAATATCAGGTATATGGTCTATTACTTATTTTTCATGTGGTTTGTTGCATCTGATTGTCCATAGTTATGAACTGAAAACCTGCTATGTACCTCTTCTGTTAGTGAATATGTGTAAAATGCTGAAAATGCAGGGCAAAGAGATGACCACATGGCAAGGTCATAGACGGTACAAAAGGCAAACATTTTCATTAGCATCTGAGGTCCATTAAATTTTACAGCAATCACCTTGCCTTTTAACCTGGACAGTTGCAATCGCTTTGACCTTCTGAGACTATCCAAGACCATGGTACTTTGTTCACTGTTGTAAGAGCAAGTACTTTTAATGACATGTTTTGGAGATGCTCACATAAAAACCAAAGTCTTCTTTATGAAGCACTGAAACTGTACTTTTTTATGAGGTGAAAGTTTCCATTGATCTCAATTTTTAGAGACTACAGAGAAGACCATTTCACCACATGAGAGAATATTCAAATGTAAGAAGACTCCCTCACAGAGAGGGACAAGTTTTAAAGTATAAAAAGGCCACAATTTTGCCCTACGTCATAAATCCTTCTGTAATCCATTGGCAGAGTATCAGCCGTATCAGAAATGGAGTGCTACATGCAGCGACACCGACAATGTATGTTCACAGGGTACTCTTAGATGACCTTGTGTTTTAGTACTCCCTTTTCGATTCCTCATATATTGTGAAGAAGATTTCTCTTTAAGTACGTGAAACAGGTTAAATTCTCATTAAAGGCCAATCCAGCCACATGCATAATAGCATTCTTCAATTAAAAGGAAGACTTAACAAACTAATTGACAGGACAAAGCTTTTAAAGTCTACATACAATCTCTTAGCACATTTAGGAAGATTATGGTTTAATGTACAACTCTTTGGCTTTTCTGACATATCTTCAGTGCCTTGCTGAAACCTTCCCCCCTCCTGCACCTGGACCAGAGCTCATTGTGCTTTAAGGAGGGTTATTCTGGCTTGAAGAGAAGAGGACTTTCATGACTTCAAACATGGACATTAGATCAAGTTTTTATCTTCTCACATAATCCTGTCTTTGATGTCACCAGGCTGAGGCCTCTCAGAATAGAAAGAGAAAGCTGTGAAAAGAGGCCTATTTAATTTATACATTTAAGTGATGCTGTTCTAATTCACCAGACTAGCATTTTCATTGTTTTCTGCTTTGCATCCTAAAGGCAGGCTTACACCAGGCAATTATGAATGGCTCTTCTGAACAAATAATTGAAATTCTCTAGTTGTGGGATATGGTTAAACAATGTCAGGATTGGAGATGAGAGGTCAAATATATTCCCATTGACACCACTGAAGTTACAGGCTACTCTTTTCCCTTGCCTGAAGGATGAGTATTTGTAATCATTTGTTTTAAGTTAAGTTTAGTTAATCAGGTAACTTGCATGATACAAAGAGCAAACATGAAAATAATATTTTGTATTTGCCTTCCATCCAGAACAATTGTCTTGAGTTAAAATAAATCCTGAGAAGATGGTATGGAAGAATGCTTTGCAGCATGAAGACTATCTGATGAGAATTAAGTTGGTAAAGATACACAACATTTACAAAACCCTCCTCTTGAAATTGCGGTAAGGACACAGCTGTAAAAATAGCAATTGATTCTATGTGCAAACTCCGCTGTTGAATAATTCCACCAAGTTATTGGTGGAGCAATGGCTCTGTAATTGAATACTTTTCCTTTACCTAAAAAAGAAATTGAAACACCTGAGGGATTGAGATATAATTTCAGCATTGTTTACCTTGTAAAGCCAATAATTCAGTCTTTCATGAAACAACTAGCTCCAAATTATCCACAAAGAAATTACCCACATAATTTTCTAGTGAATTTTGTAATGTAGGAATTTTGTGCCAAAGTTCATCAAAACAGTAGAATTTTGTACATATCCTAAGAAAATCAAAACTCTATGTGTGTGTGTGCATGTGGACAATGGAATTGTACTGCAGAAGCACAAATCATGAGATAAAACACCTTATCAAGCTGAAAGTTGAATAGAAAGGTCTTCTTGTTTCAAGGATTCACTAAAGGAATGGACTGACTGGAAGAAAAACAGGATAATCCAGAAGTAAAATATACCTACCTTCCTGATTCAGAGATATTTATGCATAGTGATCATTGCCGTGAACCAAAACCAAACCATTTGTTCTTCCACTTTTACCAAAATACAATATACAGGATAAAATTTACATATTGTTTGTTGCCATACCTAAGGCATTGTGCCTCTTTCACAAAATACACTTGGTCCAAAGCAAAGCACTGCTAATTCAAGCCATTCAAAAATCAAAACTTCTGTCTCTATCATAACCCCCAAATCTTTTTCTTTGCCTTTTGAAAGTATGAACTGCCAACGTTCAGTCCTTCTTTATAACAACAAAGTTAAAACATATTGCTCTTTGAAACACAATCTGATATGTATCATATTTATAATCACATTAATTTGAGAGAACAGAGTTCATAAATATACCCATTAAAATTATTGGAATTTTTACACTACTGCTCCTACAACCACTTCTCACCACTGCAGTCCCAAAACTCTATTTTAATTATGTTTAACCATCATGTAGATTAAAGCTCCACAGTGACAGTTAATGAGTTTAAAGTAGAAAATCTTAGTTTTTCATGTAACTCTTTTTTTCTCAGTGCTTGACATCTGTTTTANCCGGTCTGAAATTGAGGACTGTCTGTCTAAATACAACCTAGATTCTATGCTGTATCACTTTCTGTAATTTTTTTTGCTGCTGTGGTTTGAGATATAAAAATTTATATTGGAGCACTGTCCTATCTGTGCCAGTCTAGGCAAGTGA
>VXBC01001381.1:113978-131621 GCA_013399945.1 Ploceus nigricollis | reverse complement strand
ACACATACTTCAATCTTAGGGTGCCAAAGATATTTTTAATACTGTTTATTGGGTTTGTAAGGTTTTGATAGCAGGGTGACTAAAGACGTGAGTGAAGGCACTAGAATGTTCCTCCATTCTTCCATGTCTGACTGAGCCAATGCCAGCTACAAAGGGGGACCTGTCACAAGCCAAGGCAGAGCCAATCAATGATGGCGCTAGTGCCTTTGAAATGACTTCTTTAAGTAGGAAGAAAGAAAAACCTGCTGCACAAAAAGTAGCAGAGAGGAGTGAGAACATGTGAGAGAACAGCCCTGAAGACACCAAAGTCAGTGGAGAAGGAAGGGAAGGAGGAGCTGAGATTCCCCTGAAGCTTGTGATGAAAACCAGGGTGAGGGAACTGTGCCCCTGCAGCCTGTGGAGGTTTGTGGTACAGCAGAGATCCCACCTGTAGCCCATGGAGGACCCCATGATGGAGCAGGTGGATATCCAAAGGAGGCTGTGATTGCATGGGAAGCCCGCACTTGAGCAGGCTCCTGGCAGGACCTGTGGCCTCATGGAGACAGGAGCTCACACTGGAGCAGATTTTCTGGCAGGACTTGTGTCCCTGGACGGGGACCCATGCTAGAGGAGTGTTTTCCTGAAGGAGTGCACCACATGGAAGGGACACATGTTGGAGGAGTTTGTGAAGAACTTCAACTCCCGGGAAGGAGAAAGACCCATGTTGGAGTAGGTTATAGAGGACTGACTGCCATGGGAAGAACCCCATGCTGGAGGGGAAAAGAGTGAGAAGGAAGTGAGAGGGAAGGAGCAGCAGAGATAGCATGTGATGAGCAAGCACAGAGGGTCCACAAGCCCCATTCCTTGTCACCCTGTGCCACTGGGAGGGTGAAGGTAGTGCAAATCAGGAATGAAGTTGAGCCTGTGAAGAAGGAAGGGTTGGCTGGTGGAATGTGTTTGAAGAGTTGGTTTTATTTCTCATTATCCTATTCTGCTGTGTTTGGTAATAAAGTGATTTCCCCAAATTGAGTCTGTTTTGCCTGTGGCAGTAATAAGTGAAAGATCTCTTCCTCTTCTTATCTCATTCCATGATCCTTTCATTGTATTCTTCTCCCTCTGTGACGCTGAGGAACGTGTATAATAGAGCAGCTTCATGATCATGTGGTCAACCCACCATATGCTGGTTTTCTCATTCTCATGAAGTTTCAAAAATTGTGGACAATTTTTGGGCTCATATCTCCAATTTCACAATTATTTTGTGAAAGGGTTATGTCTGCTAAATGACTCGTCACAGAAGGAAGGTATGGGTTTGTCTTTATATTCAGGCTAGAAGACACAGGTACATGTTTTGAATTTAGGAAAAGAACCTCTTTTTTTTGACTTAGGGAAAACAAATTTAAGCAAATCTGAATTCTAAATAAATTAAACTGCAAGGCATTTCTCAATATGAAATTCCAGGATTTTCAGAGATCTGGTTTTGTTTTTTTTTTACTGAAAATGCAACAAAATATATTCTCGCATTTGAAACAGCTGGCATCCACACAGAAGAAACTAATATTTAAATACTTCCAAAGCAAATACATAACATTGCATGCACTTAGCAGTAAAGTTGCATCAGGAAAACAGGTAAACAAAAAACAAAGCAGAAATTCTAGCTTCATTTTAATATGTTTATCTATCACAGGTCTTACGACAGGCATGAGTTGTGTCAGGCAACAATCACGTCTTTCCACACTGTTAGGCCGTTCTATCTGTGGCCAGAACAAACTGCAATTTGACTCTTGGTGATACCATTTGATAGGTACACAAAAGCAGTAGAGACTACATAAACTCCACATGCCAAATAGCTATGCATGCTACATGGAAGACCATACACCAGGGCAAAATAAATAGTCTTTTTTTTCTCTGTCAGGTTAGATTATACAGTAACACCTCAGCTGAAATTTGGGAAAATTGAATGGATAATAAATATCCTTAAATATTGATGTCAAATTTATTACATGTTTATCACTGCATGCTAATTTATAAGACATCACTGCTGGGGAAGAATATATTCTGCAGTCTGAAGGCCGTGCCAGCAAATGTATTTCAGCACCAATTGCTTCCAAGTTCATTAACTAGAGGTCATAACTGAGTACAGAACAAAACAAAATTCTTTTGTGAGCAAAGCAATTGCAGGAACTGCCAAAAATGCATGTAAGTACAGAATGGGGGTGAAACATTATTACAAAAAATCTAACAGAGGCAGCTTAGGGACCTAGCAAATGCCAACTATTTCATACTATTAATGTTTTGTAATTAAACAACCAGCAAACACCTAACAATGCTGACAAGTCTGAGAAGTAAAAGTGGTGTGAAAAAGAAGGAATTTGCAAATAATCAGATTCCCATCCATTTTCATTATGGATTTCCTATCAGCATAACTTCTCTGCCATTCAGTAGTCTGAATCATGATCATGATCCTCCTATAAAATCAATAGGTGAAACTTCCAAATTTGTTTCCTCACTAAAAATACATGTAAATCATTTAAATAAAAGAGTGAAAAGAATTTTGCTTTCAAAAGCAAGAGTATTAATAATATTGTTTTTAATTTGGTCTCACATCTATCTAAAGATCAGTTACTGCAATTTGTAAGCTGAGCACTCAGCTGCCTGGCAGGAGACACCAACACTGAAGCTGCAAATAAATTATTAGACTACAAAAGAGAACTTCACTCATGCTTTTGAAACCTTGATTATTTAGGAAAGAATTCCAACAAGATAAATGAAAAAAGATACTCGAATAAGATACAAAGAGAATGGAGGAAAATCTTTGGCAGTCAGTAGCTGTGTGAGGACATGAATTTTTTTACAGTAAATGTAAATGACTGATGGTTTGCAACAAAGCTTTTTGGATGTGGGCAACTGAAATGTACATAAAATGAAAAATATATGTTATTAAAGAGACGAAAAAATAACACCAGGTTTAAAAACATATATGGGCTGCAGACTTGAGATTTCTTCTTGCAATTGAAAAAAGCACAAAAAATGTGAATGTACATATAATAGTACTGTTTCTTAAAGTATACCTCTTCATTGAGATTAAGTTTATATCAAGAAAATACAGAAGAGCTTTAATACTGGCCAAAAGGGCCTTCTAGGTCTTCGGCACTTCTTTACGCTCTGTGAAGACAAAAATCTATTATAGTCTTTTCCAGTAGGGCAGCTAGAGATGATAGTTTTGCTTCAATGTCACTGGGATAAATTTAATGGAACATCTGCACCTTAAAACATTTTAAAAATTTATTTTCAAATGTACCATATCCTCAGGTGGTAAAACTCGTTTTCTGTGTAGATGTCTTTGAATAACAGAAGCTGTGGTGCATTTGCTTATATCATTATTGCCTTACCAATTAAGTAATCCAAAAAGCAATTGTGATACTACAAAAGTGAATCACTCTCCAGAGGCTTTATATTCCACTGTGTACTAAGAAATTAATTTGAATGGGAACAGGAAAGACTGTGTAGGAGAGTGATTATGGTAATGATCAATAAGGTAAACCAAAAATAGTAGAGGCAGAACAATGAAACATTGTTTACTAGACATTACTAGACATCAGAATTCATCATTCATATAGTTAAAAAATCAATTGAGATGTTCTCATGCTTCATTGATTTGAATTCATTATGTGGGCTAGGGTTTTTTTCTTATTAGAAAAAATATGCCTTCAAAATCAAGGTCTAACTTGTTTTTATTTCTGCAATTTTGTAGTTGCTCAGAAGCAAATAAAACAGCACTAGTGTAGATGCGTTGAGTGATACATGTTCTTATTTTAAAGAGGGAGACCAGAAACCATATCAACTGTAAAGAGACAAATGAAATCAAACAAAGAGTTATCAACTTTATGAACTAGGAATCTTGACACTACTTGACACTCATTCTCAATTACCTATTTCTTGTTCCACCAGTTGATTGAACAGCATTAGAAAATATCTCAAGTAAATGAATGGATTTTATGAACTCAGTGTGGCACAACAAACACGCTTCAAAGAAATGGACCCTTTTCACCAGACCAGGTTGCTCAGAGCCCCATGCAGTCTGGCCTTGAACACTGCCAGGGATTGGGCATCCACAGCTTTTTTGCACAACCTGTTCCAGTGCCTTCCCACCCTCACAGTAAAGAATTTCTTCCAATGTCTAACACAAACCTCCTTCAGCCCAAAGCCATTTCCTCTTGTCCTACTATTACATGCCCTTGTACAGAATCCCTCTCCTGCTTTCTTGCAGGCCCTCTTCAGGTACTGTAAGGCTGCTATGAACTCTTCCTGGAGTCTTCTCTTTGCCAGGCTGAACAACCCCAGCTCCCTCAGCTTGTGGTCATGTTCCTGCCCTGTGATCAATTTAACGGTTCTCCCCTGGACTTGTTCCAGCAGATCCATGTCTTTCTCAAGCTGGAGACCCCAGAGCTGGATGCAGCACTGCAGGTGGGGTCTCACCAGAGGAGCAGACTCCTCTCCCTCATCCTGCTGGCTACCCTGCCTTTGAAGCAGCCCAGGATACAATTTGCTTTCTCGGCTGTGGGCACACAATGAACTTCTAGTCCACAAACATCCCCCAGTCTTTCTTGTCAGAGCTGCCTTCAATCCATTTCCCACTCAGACTGTACTTATGCTTGGGATTGCACCAATTCTGGCGCAAGACCTTGAACTTTACTTTGTTGAACTTCATGAGATTTGCATGGGCTCATCTCTGAAGCCTGTCACAGTCCCTCTGAATGGCATCCCTTCCCTCCAGTATGTCAACCATACCACACAGTTTGGGGCTGTTGACAAACTTGTTGAGGGTGCACTTCATTGCCCTATCCATGTTGCCAAGAACAGTGCTGGTCACAGTATGTGTTATGAAAGAACATATTCTTAGACCTGCATATTTATTGGGGATAATGGGTTTATTTTAGAGTCATTGTTACAGCATTGTTATATTAGGAAGCGAGAGAAGTTTCTCGCAGTTTCACCAATCACACGGTGAACCAAAGAATCAAACCAACTGATTCAATTGATCAAACCAATTAACTAGCAGAAAAAAATATGTAATTACTTCCTGTCTAAATCTGATAACTTGTCTCTAAGACAGAAAGGTCTTGAAGGACCAATTAAAAAGGCTGTAGTACTTCCTCTAATGCATTTAATTTTGGAAATAAATCATACCTAATATTCAGCATGACCTATCTTTTATACCAGATAGGTATAACAACCCTTATTCTTTTTCAATCTTATAATATTGATGGGTGATACTGTCATTTAAGATACTTGAATATTTACACTTTTCAAAGCACTATTTTTTAAATCTGTTTTTCTACCAGCTAGATGGCATTCAAATCCCTCAACAATTCCTACTAACATTCCCCTGACCAGTGTAACACAGAATTTTTTTTACAGACATCTATCCAACAAATATGGTCTTTTTTCTTCTTATTCCTATAATTTTAGTATGGTCACTTAGTTTACCTTGGAGTTCACAAGTTTCGTCCATTTTTTTCCCTACTAATCTACTCACTCGACAGAGGAAAAATAATAAAAGGTTTCACAACCGTTCTATTTAGAAGTGAAATTAATTCCTGAACATGATGTTGCAATGTGCAAAAATACTACTTTTTTTCAGTTGAACTGTTGTATTTTGCTTTCATTTTCTTCCCTCACTGTATGCCTGTTGGACTACTAGCAGATACAGAAAATAAAATCAAATGTCATGATTTAATAGGAAAAGAACATCAGGCAACATCACTAACTCAATGAATAAACATCAATATACCACTATTCACTCATGGCTCACATGTATCTTGAACAGGTAAAGTGGAAAACCAAAATAAAGACAATGGGCATAATCAAAGTTATGGGATGGTTTGTCTGAGAAGAAAATAAATAGATTAAGATTCTTCACACTTATGAAGGCCCAGATGAAACTAGATATGCAGCAGGCTTTTCAAACTGCATGTGGCTTCCAGGTCACTTTTGATGATACTTAAACCTTACATCAAAATAGGTGCAATGCAATTCATTACATTTAAGCACTTTGAAGGATGCTTATATGACAGAACTACTACTTAATTATGTGTGAGGTTCATAGTATTTTTCTCCCAGCTCCTCTCTGATCCATGGTAATTTATATTAAGTCAGGAGCATTTTTCTCACCTGAACTTTACCAAGATCTGTTGAGCTATCTACTCAAAGCTAGCCTTAATATGTGGCCCAGCAGATAATTTCCAGAAAGGATTTAAAATTATCCCACTGAGTTGCTCTGGCCAAGTGTGCTATTCTGATTAAATTGTGCAGAGGGTTTGTGCTTCTTCCTACCATTCCACAAGCTAACATTATATACAATACTCAAATTAAAATCCAGAAAGAAAATATTAAACCTCCCGTACCTCTGTCTGCTGGTTCAATTCTACCTACCCTGCCAAACTAGAAACAGACTGATGCACTGAGAATTAGCCCTCAGTTTCAAGTGTTCCCACCAAGATCCATGGAAGCACTACCCTTATTCTGAGCTATCCTGAAATCAACATAAAAGGTTATCTTCCATCACCATTAATACTTTCAACCTTTGATATGCCTATTCAGGAACTGCATCTATCTTGAAAACACGTGCTGCAAAAAGCCCTAGAGATGGCAGTATGAAGAGAAAAAGTCACTACACATGTGGTTTGTATTTATGTGTTCAACAGATTATTGCATAATTTCTTTGGCATGTGCACACTGATAGCCCCTCACAGTATTAGTCTTTTCAAATGGATAAATCTGTTTGAAATGGATTAGCCCTCTTACATCCCTGTGCAAGAATAATGGTACTGATACAAATGTAAATTAGCTCTTTTCTGTTACACATCACATTCAAAGCAAATGCTTGCATTACAAAGGATATTGATTTGCTCTGAAGGTGTGAAGAGGTTCAGTGGCACAAAAGTCTAATCAACACTTGCTGCCATCTTCTGGTTTCCTAAAAATCCACAAAAAGTACTTATCTTCAAACCCAAATAGTTCTTTGGTACAAACACAAAATTAAATGCCACTAATCTACTTTCCAATTTCCTAAAAATGTTCATATCTCACAGGTCCAAATCTACAAAAAACATACTTTAAGTTTTGACAACAGCAAGAAAAAAGGAATTAGGGAAAAATACTGATCATGCATATTTTGCATGAATGCATAAATGCAACAGATGTTGCATAGATGCTAAAATAATATATTTAGTAAGCTTTTAGTGACAGATACACTTTACTATGTATAGTCTTTCTAATGTATTATATGTATTGGTAATTTAAATTTGTATAAAAACTAGATCTAGCAACAAAACCACCAAAACATAGTAAAACAAATTTTGGGTTTAAGCCCTTTTAACATGCAGAGCACAGCATACTTCTGGACACTGAAGGTCAACCTTAATGCAGTACTAGGAGAAGTGGTAGGGGAAATATGAAGAATTCTAAAGCATCTTCCAAGGCCCAAATGAACTAGAATTGAGCAGGGGCATGAAATGGGAGACAAGGCCCTAAACTCTAAATTGACAAGGCCCTAAACTGAGGTTCAAAGCATCAGAAGACATGGTAGTACAAAACAATAACACAAGAGCTTGCCAGCTAATTACAAATAAGCTAGACCTGCAAATGGACTAGGACCTTTATTTCTAGGAAAATAGATTAATTAATGTGCATATACAATGAGTTAGTGGTCTGGTAATCCAAAATGCATACATGATAACATACCACAATTTATGAGCATATAATTTTCTTTAGCATGGTGACCACTTCAAGCCTACCCCGTTCAGTTTGAAAATAACATTTTCAATAAATCACTTTTATGGTGGGATAGGAGTGTCCTACTAGATGGTTACAGGCAGGACAGAAGAGGCTGGAAGGTGGCATTCTATGTAATGACAATAATAGAATCTATGAAGCTTACAGTTGGCAATGACACAGATGAGACACTAGGTAAGAATCAAGGGATTAACAAATAATGTGGATGTCATTGTGTGCATTTGCTACAGACTTCCCAGCCAGGACGATAATGCTGACAAATTATTCTTTGAGGAACTAAAGGACAGTTTGAAGTCAACTGCCCTTGTCCTTATGGTGGACCTCAACTTACCAGAAATCAACTGGGAGCATCACATAGATGGTACAATTTTGGACAGAAGATTCATAAAAAACCTGTGTGACAACTTTATGAAAGAAGTTCTAAGCTGGCTGACCCAGAATCAGAGAATCACAGAATCATAGAATATACTGGATTGGAAGGCACCCATCAGGATAATCAAGACCAACACCAGGCCCTATGCACGACACCCCAAGAATCACACTGTGTGCCCAAGAGCATTGTACAAATGCTTCTCGACACAGAGAGGCTTGGTGCTGTGACCACTGNTAGGTAAGAATCAAGGGATTAACAAATAATGTGGATGTCATTGTGTGCATTTGCTACAGACTTCCCAGCCAGGACGATAATGCTGACAAATTATTCTTTGAGGAACTAAAGGACAGTTTGAAGTCAACTGCCCTTGTCCTTATGGTGGACCTCAACTTACCAGAAATCAACTGGGAGCATCACATAGATGGTACAATTTTGGACAGAAGATTCATAAAAAACCTGTGTGACAACTTTATGAAAGAAGTTCTAAGCTGGCTGACCCAGAATCAGAGAATCACAGAATCATAGAATATACTGGATTGGAAGGCACCCATCAGGATAATCAAGACCAACACCAGGCCCTATGCACGACACCCCAAGAATCACACTGTGTGCCCAAGAGCATTGTACAAATGCTTCTCGACACAGAGAGGCTTGGTGCTGTGACCACTGCCCCGGGGAGCCTGCTCCAGTGCTCAAGCTTCACCCTCTGGGTGAAGAACCTTTTCCTAATATCCAACCTAAACCCCTCTGATTCAGCTTCATGCCATTTCGTTGAGTCCTGTCATTAGTCACAGAGCGAAGAGATCAAAGTCTGCGCCTCCTCTTCCCCTCATGGGGAAGCTGTAGGCTACAATGAGATCTGTCCTCAGTCTCCTCTTCTACAGGCTGAATAGACCAAGTGACCTCAGCCACTCCTCATACAGCTTCCCCTCAAGGTCCTTCACCATCTTGGCAGCCCTTCTTTGGATGCTCTCTAAGAGTTTAATGTCTTATATTGCAGTGCCCAAAACTGCCCTCAGCACTCGAGGTGAGGCTGCCACAGCTGAGAGCAGAGCAGGACAATCCCCTCCCTTGCCAAGCTGTGATGCTGTCCCTGACGCCCCCCAGGATAGGGTTGGCCCTCCTGGCTGCCAGGGCACTGCTCACTCATGTTCAACTTTCTTTCAAACAGGACCCCCAGGTCCCTTACTGCAGGGCTGCTGTCTCATTCCCCAATCTGTCTGTACATCCAGGGTTGCCCCATCCCAAGTGCAGAATCTGGCCCTTTCCCTTGTTGAACTTCATATGGCTGGTGATTGCCCAGCCCTCTAATTTGTCAAGGTCTCTCTGAAGGGCCATTGGAGTACAAGAGCCCATACAACCATTTTCTATGAAAAAGCTCATACAGAGGAACTATAGGATTAAGATTTGCCATTTGAGGCATGCAGTCCAAGTATCTTCATTTAGAACCACAGAGTGAGTAACATTGCAGAAAGAGCAGGAAGCAAGGCATAGCAATGATAGGTCCAGTCCCTTTGGTCTGAGCAGAGATGGCTAAGCTGACACCCCATTTCAGTAGGGGTAGTCATGGTTCACATTCAGATGTTACTCTGAAGAACAGTTTTGCAAGCGTTTGTCTTCAGGGACTCTCCAAAGACTACAATATTCATGATTTTTCAAAAGGGGGTACAAATGTGGCACTAGTCCCTAGGACTTCTAGAAATAATTTTTAGTATCTACATTGTCTTACTTATCCTGTAGACAGAGATAAACATGCAGGAATGTCTTTGCAGTAAGTTCTGTCTTCTCTTTCACATGTGGTACCTAAAAATAAACAACATGGGAAAATCACGGAGTCTTTATTTAATTCCATATAGATGACACCCATTCAATGTTAGATGATCGCTGTGCTGTTAAGGGTGCTTTCCAAACACCAATTCCACGCAACTATCCAAGGCAAACTCCAAATGCAACTACCTTGTGTTGTGAGAATTCACATTTTCCATGTGCACCTCATTTAAAAAGGGACATAATTAAAAATTAACTGTAAGTCTTTTTTGAATATAAACTATCATTAAATCCTTGAGCCCATCAATCCAACACTGTGTGTTGAAAACAACACAGAAATCTATGTACAGCCACCAGATGGTGCCACCTCCATAACTTAACTCTCCCACTCCAAGTGTCCTTCACATAACCAGCAAAATCAATAATTTGCTCTGACTCCTGCATTCGTGTGAGTAAAAAAACAAATGCCAACTTCAAGACCCAGAGCCTCCATTCTGGTTGAGACTTCTCACTAGCATTTGAGCTTTGCCACCCTCTTTTCTGCAGAACAGTCCCAGCAACGTACACTTCATGATAAAGAGTCGTATTTCTGGTTTGGTGTGCTGGTTTTGGCTGAGATAGAGTTAATTTTCTTCACAGTAGCTAGTGTAGGGTTATGTTTTGGATTTGTGCTGGAAGCATTGTTGCTAACTCAGGGACGTTTACTGCCCTTTTCTGCTCCTCACAGCACCCCATGGGTGTGTGGGCTGGGGACACACAAGGAGCTGGGAGAGGACACAGCCAGGACAACTGAACCCAATTGACCAAAAGGTATTCCAGACCAAAGGGATATTCCAGACCATATGTTGTTGGGGAAGAAGGAAAAAGGGGGGACTTTCAGAGTGGTATCATTTGTCTTCCCATGTCTCTGTTATGTGTGATGGAGCCCTGCCTTCCTGGAGGTGGCTGAACACCTGCCTGTCAATGGGTAGTGATGAATGAATTCCTTGTTTTGCTTTGCTTGTGTGCATGGTTTGTGCTTTATCCATTAAACTGTCTTTACCTCAGTTCATGAGTTTTCTCACTTGAGATTCTCTCCTTCATCCTGCTGCAGGGGAGTGAGTGAGCAGCACTCACTGGTGCTTAGTTACCAGCTGGGATTAAACCTTTATGTTTGGTCAACTGAAACAGGTGAAAAAATATTTACCCATATGCTGGCCTTCAGATCTGACACCACACACTTACCTTCTCTCTTGTCTCCTTTCCTACTTTCCCCCATCAAGACATGCATTTAGCAGACTCAAAATCTTAAGAGATCAAATCCAGCACATAGACCACTGTTTGACTATTGCTACTACCAACCTTGAGCATTACCAGTGTGCAGCTGCATTAGCACAGTGATATCACCTAAATGAGGTTCAGTAGCACAACAGAAGTGGGAATGCAGTATAGAAGTGCAGGCTTCATTGAAGACCAGTGCTTAGTGTCTAATTAAAACACAAATAAGATGTTCAAAAATTACATATCATATATGAATAGAGGCAAAGTTCTACATGTTGAGCAGGATATGCAGCATGTTGTAGGTATTTATGCAGCATATTATGGGTATTTGTCTGTGTAGTACAGCAGGAATGTACACTTGGGTTGAATATACGGAGCTGTGTTACAATAAAAAAATAAGAAGATGAGGATGACCAATAAGTTCTATGGATTGACTTCTCAAAACTAAGGAAATAACATATACCTGCCCTTTGTGTCAAAAAGAGGTCTGTGTCACGCAAAATATCAGGTAGCGTGCCCTGAGCAGTTCTGTCAATTGTACCTGTATCCTCTGAATAATTTTATTGACACATTCTTTGTGCAAATTTGTCATGTCAAATACAGATTACTTGTATTTTTAGTACACAGAGTTGCCCTATTGGGGTCCTGATGCCATTTCTACTGGAATAAGTGGCAACACGTCTGTTTACTTTGCTAATAAGGGGATCACTTCGAATGACACCTAACACTGCTCTTCCAAAAACAGACAACTAAACAAATGCTACTGCAAAACTTTACTGTTTGGGAACTTCAGAGTATGTATGATGGAAGTGCCAGGGAAGTGCTACTTTTAAGGTGAGTTGCTAAAGCTGTTGCCTTCTTTTCTATGTTTCTTTTTTCAATTGGAACTCTTTAGAGTTGTTATTTCTCCATATTTTATCTATACTGGAAAAGTAAGGATCAGGATACAGCTCTCAAAATCCTATGAGAAATACAGTAGGAATAGGTTTGATATGGGTCTAACAATTCAAAGGATGAAAGGTCTCAACATTTCAAGTGCTTTAATACTGAAGCAATTGCTGTACTATGTGTGTTCAAACTGAGTAGTTGTTTCACTCATTCCCTTTTCACTGTCAACTCCAATTTTTTGTTTATACGATAACACTTGGGCTTCAGTGAAACTGCATACTTAAAAAGAGTAGAAGATGCTTTGATAGGCTTCAGTAATCAAAGACCTAGAAAAGTAGTGGAGCAAGAACTAAGGGTGGAGACAGAATCTCTGAAATGGTATAAAACAAAGAAGGGATCTTTATCTGTGAATTTTTTTTGATAGAATAATGCTTTTCTTTACATATCAATGTATAAAACTGTAAATCCTTTTAAACCAATTTGGTGGAAAAAATTACTGCTATTACTAAAAAAGTGTCAAAAATTTTTGTCTGTCTGAAACCATAATCCATAGGTTTGGAATTGTACATCAGCATGGCTTTTTTTTTAACTAATTTTTTTGAAAAAAAGCCCCAACTATATGTCTGTAGAACCTCTCCATATTGTCTCAGTCTCCATTCAGATTTTTCTTCCCCCTTTTGCAGGCTCTTAATTTACAACAATTCTACATAAATCTCTCAAACAAAAACATCTCTCCTTCCATCGCTCGTAAACCCTGGATATATGCCTACTCTGAGAAGAATAGGTAAACTGCAAAATCGATGAATACTGCCTGTGTGGGAAGATGATGGGATAAAAAGATAATGGTATGAAAAGCACAGGGGAAAATACAGTTGCTAGTCTCTGGATGGAATGTGGCCAGCATACCTGACCTCCCACACACAACACAGTCTCCGGGAACTCAGGGAAGGGTGGAGTGAGACACCATGACCAGGCTCTGTTGACACCCTTGCAGAGGAGGGAGGAACTTGGTGATACTTTCTAGCTGATAAGCTGCACAGCCGCTGAAAACCAAGTGAGATAAAGAAACATGTCCTGCTGTTGAATCATCAACTGTGGTGAATTCACTCTCCTTGGACTGACACATGTCCCCGTCCCAAGGTTACATCTGGTACTATACTGAGATATCTGCTGCTGAGGTACAGCCTGTTTTGTCTACTGCCATGTTGGACTACAATTTTGAACAAAGCTTGAAGATCAGGGTCTTCTCAGTGACAGTGTTAAAAAGGCTACTGGACTTCTAAAGTTACTATTTTACCAAACCACTGAATGCACTCCTTTGATGATGACAAGAAGAATATAATTATTCTCTAGTTTGTTCCTTGAACTATAAGAACTGGCTTTAAAATTTAGCTGAAGTGTTTTATTGATAAGAAGACCCTGGAGATTTTATTGCATAGCTTCAGCAGATAAAAAATTCTGATTTTGTCCTTGGATTTCAAAGTCTTTAAGCAGTTCACGCTCAGTATGACTTCCTAAGATTAGTACACATTTCAGCAGTAACTACATTGCTGCACGTGTAATTGAAGGATTGTACAACTTACACATTTCACCTTGTCTTGAGGAAAAGTTTGTGTAAGCAGAGCAAACATTCTACTATGATTCAGCTGATTCTGAAGGAGATTCAAAACCAGGTGACTCTGAAAGATTTAGGAAATAAGGCACCCCTGTGGTGTGTGGTTTTGCTGCAGTCATATTCTAAAATTCTCCAAGAAATAGCTCAACAATTTTGAAAGCCCTTTAAGATTAGGCTTTTGGGTTTTTGGGGACACAGTAAGGAGGTTCACAGTTCCCCCTGCTCTATTACTGTACTTCATGCTTCTTTGAATTAAAACCATTTTGAAAGCACTATCTGGAACATGGAAGAAACAAGGATAAGAACATTCATACTTATGAACATGAAAATGCATAGAATCATGGCAATATGCCTAAAGTTATATAACTTCATTAGATACTGGAAATTAGAAGTTTTTGAGGAGAGTAAAACCAAGGAGAAACATATTTTACACTGGATTCTATTTGTTTTTTTTTTTCTAATGAGCAAATCTACTTTCCTGAATTCTACTATGTGGCTGAGAAAGATGCTTGTGACTGTCCTGAAGCAAGGACAACACTTACCCTGAAGATGACCTGCCATACTGGCAGACCTGTGAGGTTCTGAGACACTTCAGTAGAAGTCTTAGCAGTCTTCACACAGAGGGCAGCAGAAAGCTGACAGGGAATCCCTCACTGTCTCAGAAGTCTGTGGCCTCCAGGCTCAGCTTGCAGAAATTCTATGAGCAGGGAACCCAGAAACTTGGTTGCTAATGTCTAGCCACATGATAAACAGCTTTTTTACAGGTGTAAAGTGCCATCAAGCACTTCAGAAGCTTTGGTTACAAAAATGGGAAAAGGAGAGTGATTACTAACTGATTTCAATGGAGACTGCAGGAACATACAGGACAAGAGTTCAAGGGGAAAAACTGCTGTCCAGGTGCCTCTGGTTGTCATGTTGGCTCTGATTGTGTCGTGTATGTAGACAGAGTTCCCAAATTTTGTGGAAATGCCAGGGAGAAACTTTGGTTCATGGGATGGGCGCCCCACAGATGGTCCACTATTTGATGCATTCTGTTCCTTACTTCTCAGATAGTGCTCCAGCCTGGGCTTGTAATTACACTGCTCCTGTCAGTGCTAGTGCGCTGTGGGACATGAAGAGGAATGAAGGGGAAAACGATAGAACCCTGTGCCTTGATGAGTCTGCAAATGTTATGGATTTCTAAGTAAGAGTCACTAGTAGGGAACACATGCTTGCCTGTGGTCACCTACCTTAGGCCTAGCACTTCATCAGCAGTAAGCAGTTTTTCTCAGGTGGAGAGCTTCAAGCCTCGCTGATTGCTGCAGAAGATTCACCCACACTTTGTGAATTCAAAAAATCCATCATACCATAAACTTTTCTTTGCAATAACAAAATAAAAATTGTATAACTGTGATCAAAAGAAATTGTACTTGACCTAGGACACTCCTGCTCCCCTGACTTCAGAAAGCCTTCTCCAGAATATTTGAACAAGACAAAGAAATTTTAGCCACACCCTAAGGAGCTGTAGACTTACAAAGTAAAATTACTTTGGAAAAGTGAGTGGTAGAAGATAATCCTGAAGACGCATAGTTCCAAAGCCCAATTTTGGAATAGTAAATGGGCAGGAGTAGATTTAATGTCTAGCTTTTCTACAACTAAATAGGAAGTTATGTGATTTGAGTCACAAAATAAAGCCTTGTGTCCAGACTTTTCTTTAGAGATAGCTTCTAAGAAACAGGTCTGGCTTTGTGTAAGAAATGTATACAAAGCCAGGTGGAGATTCTATAGAGATTCTCATGTATGTGTATTAGTGCATGGACACAGTTACATTTGGCGTGCACAGGCTGCTGATCACATTCAGGTTTATTGGTCCAATTAATCTCTTTCTAATGTAGGCGTGGGTTGTGTTTTTTGTTGTGTGTGTGTGTGGTTTTTTTTTTAATTTTTTTTATTACTACTGTTTTTCAATAGAAAAAGCTGCTAAACCCAAGAACTGGAAATGCTGAGATTGTCATTTTTCCAAACAATACAAAGGAACTTCAGAGGAATGTAAGCCTCAATAAGACTGTGCATTTTACATCTTCTGTTATCATTCTTCAGTATCACTCTTCCTCCTTCCTTGTGTTAATAAAAAACAATATCATCCCTGATAAAAATGTATTTCTTTATATCAAGAAACTTATTTCCAAATTATTTTATTCTGCACATTGGGTGGATGCAAGGCCTTTATGGTGTGGCATGTTGTGGTAAGCAGGCTTATAAATCCTGTAGTGAAAGGAAAGGTCAGAAGTGGTAGGCAATATTCTTTTATTTCTGTAAAAAGAAACAAAAAGGTGTATAATATCTGGCAGTTTTCTCATTCTTTTTCCCTCAATGGTTTAATTTTTATACTGAATACAAAGGTTCAGCAACACTGACAGAACGTGAGGTGTGTAGGAAGTCCAGTGGCTCACTTCAGTGACTCACTGAAGCCAGCTGCTGTGAAGGGCTTCGGTCATAGTAATGAAAGTCTCCGGCATCGCGAGTTCAACTGTCAGGGAGCCTTGTGAATGGTCAGACAGGGAAGTTTCCTTAAAAAACCTCGTGACTGCAGGGGTCCTCAACACAGCCACTCAGGGCAAACATGGCCCAGTTATTTCCATGCAATTCAGCTGACACCCAAGCCAGAAAACACCCTGGGAGTCAAGCTCTTTGGAGAGATAAATTCAATTCAGTTTGTTTTAGTCATTATGCCAGTAATAGCTCAGCCATTTTTGAACAACTCAAGACATGCAGTAATTTCTATATTTGCCCAGTCTGGGGAAGAGAAAAATACTCAAAAAACTGTTACGGCTATGCCACATTTAAATCCCTTGGACAAACTAATAGGTTCAATGGAGAACAAAAAGGTGATTAAGGGATTGGAGTACCTCTCTTAGGTTGAGGGATTCGGGCCTGCTCAGCCTCGAGAAGAGGTGACTGAGAGGAAACCTTATCAATGTCTGTGAGTATCTGAGCGAAGGGCGTCTAGAAGGCGGATCCGNCAGGATGGTGTTTGAATCCCTGGTCGTGGACGTCCTGAACCGTTTCCTTGGCGATTACGTGGTGAACCTGGACAGCTCCCAGCTGAAGCTGGGCATCTGGGGAGGTACGGGCCTGGCGCGCCGCGGGGGAGCCGCCTGCCTACCCTCATGCAGCCGCGTGCCTTCCTGCCCCGGCCCTGCCGCCCGCACAAGGGAGGAGGCCGGGGCGGCGTCCCCTGGGCGCTGCCGGGGCGGACCGGGCCGGGCCGCCGGCCCACCCGACAACTCTGCCGCCTTTCCACCTGCCCGGCCGCTTAAAAATAGCCGCGGGGGCGGTCAGGCGGGCGNAAATTCAATTCAGTTTGTTTTAGTCATTATGCCAGTAATAGCTCAGCCATTTTTGAACAACTCAAGACATGCAGTAATTTCTATATTTGCCCAGTCTGGGGAAGAGAAAAATACTCAAAAAACTGTTACGGCTATGCCACATTTAAATCCCTTGGACAAACTAATAGGTTCAATGGAGAACAAAAAGGTGATTAAGGGATTGGAGTACCTCTCTTAGGTTGAGGGATTCGGGCCTGCTCAGCCTCGAGAAGAGGTGACTGAGAGGAAACCTTATCAATGTCTGTGAGTATCTGAGCGAAGGGCGTCTAGAAGGCGGATCCGGGCTCTGCTCAGTGGTGCCGAGCAATAGCACAAGAGTCAATGGGCAGGAAAGGATGTACAGGAAGCTCCACCTATACATGAGGAATAGTTCTTTACTGTGCAGTGACCTAACACTGGAACAGGTTCCCCAGCGAGGCTGTTGAGTCTCGCTAACTGGCTATATTCAAGAACAACATGGTCGCAATCCTGTGCCATTTGCTCTGGAATGACCCTGCTTGAGCAGGGAGATTGGACCAGATGATCCCCTGTGGTCCCTTCCAACCTGACCCATTCTGTGATAACTCGTACCTTTACAAAAGCAGGCAGCCAGCGCGCGT
>VXBC01001381.1:69800-82766 GCA_013399945.1 Ploceus nigricollis | reverse complement strand
TTAAGATGACAAGCAAAAGTCGTTCTGATTTATCAGAAATCAAAGTAGGACAAACCTCTATTGAAGATATAATGTCCAGAGCTTATGACAGTTTTGATGTCCAGCTCAGCAGCATGCAGTTACTGTACAGCAAACATGGTTAGTATTCATGAAAGTAATATTTATTTTTGTGACTAAATACAGTGTGGTGGTGGTTGTGCCTCATATTTTTAGCTGAAGCAGTGGAGAATCTTTTGGAATGTACTTATTCAAACATAAGTGTTCTAAATTCAGTACTATGAACATGATGAATTTCCAAAATGTACCTTTAGGACTTCAGTTCCAATCTTAGTAAATTCATAATAAAATTCCTTTTGTTGAAGACATCTCATTTGATTTGTTGCATAGTAAGTGTAAAACTGTAATTACTTTGTTTATGGTGTTCTCCTTCAGTACCTTTGGTTTTCTCCAGATTTAAAGCACAACCCACAAGTAGTTGTAGGTTTGATCATTTTTTTGAGGGTAAAGAAAGGATGAGTATTGAACTACTTCAATAAGGTATCAAAGCAAACTTTAGTATTTTGGGAACTAGCAACATAGAGTCAATCATAATCAGAGAAGTCTTAATAATTTAATTCTTAATCCTTTGGATTTAATTCAATTTAATGATTTAACTCTTCAGGGGAGAATCCAGAGCCTAAACTCCCAGTACCATGCATGTTAAGAATTGGGTACTTAGAAGTCTACTCCATGGATGCTGTAGCTGCGAAGATGAGAACAGGAGAAATTATTAATTAGTCTTGTATGTCTGAAGTTCAGATCCTGCATATATACGTCTGTTGATAGGACTGTAAAAGAGATCATGGCACCTGAATTTTTAGAAATATGTACTAATATTGGATACTTGAATTCTGTGATGTGTACTGAGAAGGAATCTCTTTCAATGTTTTAAAGTAGGTTTTTCTCTGCTCTTCTAGATGAGAACTGGCGAGAAGCTCGGAAGCTGAAAAACTCATCTCAGTGTATCTTGCAGCCCTTGGATGTAAAACTGGAATTTAGCAGGGCTATGGTTGTTACAGATGCAAGAATGCCCAGGTATGTATTTTTCTCAATTTTGAAATGTTATGGTAAATGACTTATTTGAGGGAAAAAAATAAGGATCTGGTCATACCTGTGCACTTTTGCATTGGCTATATTTAAATATTGAAAGTAAAATACATTTATCTGGAAAAATAGAAAATAATTTAAAATAAGTTTTCAGATGCTGAAAAGGTGATAGAATGTTATAGTAGTATGCTTAACATACTTAAATATTTTCATTAAAGATATTACTGCCACTTCTAATTCAGTCTTCCTAATAGCTACATTTCAGTTCTCATTGAAAATACCAAGGAACTAAAAATCTGAATTTAAAATCAGTTCTATAAATACCAAAAAATATTTTGAAAAGTAATGTGCTGTCAAACTCCCTCTCTTTTGACTTGGCTTTTTGCTCTATGTGGTTTACCTGCTATGGAAACAGTTCTTAATGCCTTGAGTTTGCACTTAGGGTTGTTTAGCAAAATCTTGTTAGTTACGGAAATTGTACCAATCAGAAGAAAATAATTAGTACTGTTAATAATGATCGGTGATTGCATGATGTAATGCTGCCACCTTCTGGAAACCTGGGAGGCCAGATTCTGAATTTTGATGCTTACAAAACATCATATCTTTTCCCTCCTTACTTTTTCTGGTGAAGAAGGTCAAATAAGGGGAATGTGATTCACAGGAATCTTTTTATGTTAGAAAGTGAGATTTCATTTCTATGGTCATATAACAGAATGACATAATTTTAATCTAGGTTTGTAATTCACATCTTTGAAAAATTACACTGGTATAACCTGGATTAAGAAGTGTCTTCTCTTAATGAGTACACATGTTGCAGTATTGCAATACCACCTAATTGTCTTGGCTACCAGGTGTGCTTTGGCAGTTAATGTGTCAGACTGATTCTGGAAAATTTCTGCATAATTTTTCTCTGTATCACATTGGGCACAAATGATAAAGGTTAACTGTAGCTTTTGTGTCAGCAAGAATCCCTTAAACTGTAAATTTTAGTATAGTTGAATAGGGTTGAATATGTAGTTTAGTTGAATATTATGCTCACATCAGTTACAGATACAGACATATATAAAAATGTATTTTTAGTGTACATGTATCTGATCCTTTATATTTCAGTTTTTATAAGCATACTGTCATGTAAACCCAATATTATATTTTTCCAGAGTTTTTAAATTAATATTTGGAACTGCCTGCCTAGAACAGCATAGTTCTGTTGAGAAAAATGAGTGAAAAGATGTTACTTTTACAACAAAACCTACTACCAGAATTGTTGTAGATGTTTACAAATTAGTTTCTTAGTTTGGAAGGCCCCTGTTTTGTATTTAGTCATCTGAAAAGCAGATGATTGGGTGTCTCTGTTTTTTGATTCTTTGATTGTATGTCTTTCAGTGACCATTGAACTCATTTGAATTCCTTGCAATTTTGTTGTTCAAAACAGTGATGAATTTACTAGGCTTTGTCCTGACTTTGTTTAGAAAGGCACATTTCTATATTGCTGCCTTGAGGAGAATACTAATTTAGGTAATTTTGGTCATGACTACTGTATCAAAGGACTTTCACTGTTCATTTGTGTTTTCATCTACTCATACTTCCTATTCCTTAAAATGGACTTTCATTCGGGTTGGTTATGAATATCTGCATTTCTTTAATTTCTGGTAATAGGATGCTCCTTAAGATTTCTGTTACTTGAAATTTGAAAGCGCTAATATGATTCTGTAGTTTTATAGCCTGTGTAAGGTTTTATATTTTCTTTTTTATGTTTGTTTTATCCTGTTGCATGGCTCCTCCATTTTCTGGAAGAGGTGTCTGAGAGTCTGTCATATGGTTTTTGAAGGTGTATGAAGAAAGTATTAGGATAGCAATGTTAAGAGCATCCTATATAATAGCATTCATTATAAACACAATAAAAGTTCCAATGTGAAGGAATGTACCGATTTGCAGCTTTGATGGTGGCATTCTTTTAACATTTCTTTCTTTCTAAACACAACCAGACTGAACTTGAAGGAAGTTTCTGCACAGATTTCCTCATCAATTGAAGCACTTAGCTTCTCTGTGCCTCAGTCTCTACAAATGGGGTGTAATTGATTCTTCATATGGAGGTTTTCCAAACCTTAAAATCTTTTGTTTGAGGAGCAGTGTAGAGAGCCCAGATTATTTGCAGTTGTCTGCTTTGTATCTGCTGAGTGCCTTCCTTCTAACTTTATGGGCTGTCTGTTGTACAAACACTCATGAAAAATGTCTTAACAATGTACACAAATTTTTGTTGAGAGGTTTAAGTGCAATGTAAGTGAGAATTGCTGTTACATATTTAGTTGCTATTGCTCCTTCATGAACTGAGGAGCACAGTAGAGAGAGAGGTCCTTCAAACCTGGTAGTTACACATCTACCTTAACCCTCTCCATAGTAATAAAAGAAAAAAAAAGGTGAGAGTCTAAATCTCTCTCTAATAGAACTGGAATTAAGAATTAGAATAGTAGTTGAGAATTAATCTTGTAAGTTTAAGGCTGTGAAGAAATTAATAAACTGAAGAAAACTAGTTACTGTCGCAGTTTAACATGTACAATTGTGTTCTTCCTTAAGTGTCAGAAGCTGTTTCTTCAGATACTCTCAGAGTATCAAAGTTAACTGAGATAGGTTGAGAATATGGAGCTTTTTATTCTCACATCTTCTTCAGTCTTACATTTCATGTCACTTTGAAGACTCAGGTGTGAGTTAAGCACATCGGAAGTGGAAGGAAATAGTATGTCTTGTTCCTTACACACTATGCATTAAGCATCTGGTGCTCCCTGTTACCTGTTGAACAGACCTCTTTATCTGTTCTAACTAGAAGTTCTAATAAAAACACAGTATGTTCTTTGAGCGGATTTTCTGCTTGCTTCTGTTACACTCACTTTTATGAAAAACAAAGTAGTTTTAAGTCTTTAAAAACTCAGTGTGTATGTTTGGTGTGATTCTACTTATTTTTTGGCCAAATCCTATTCAAATACACTTAAAATATGTTTTACTGTTTTCATTTTTAAAGATGGTTATTTTATTCTTTTATACCCTGTATTGCTATATGTTTATTCTTTTGTTAAATATCTAGACTACTGCTATAGTCCGCTTAACTATACGTCTAGGTTAGTTCTAGGAAGTATTTTGTATTCTTTTTTTAATGTTTTGAGCCCTAAATATTCATATGGGAAAAAACCCCTCCACCTCTTCTTCTGTAACAGACTGTGTAAAAGCTCAGTTATGAGATTTATTGTAAGTAATTAAATTAAATTCATGAATATGAGGGGGCAATTTCTGATTGTAAGGAAACTATGCCTTATGTAACCAAACTGGAAGTGGTTATTAGTACTATTTGTAGTCCTGATCCACAAGATTTTGTAGCAAATGGAATATAAATTATGCTACTAAGTGGATAGTTGCTGATCAAGTAACTTTTCTGTGTGCAACAGAAGGGTTGCATATATATATATACATATATATATATGTACACAATACATGCAATGGTTACATGAAGAATTTTCTGACCCTGAAAACTTTCATGTTTTTCAGAAGAAAAATAATGTGAAGTTTGATTGAAATAATTTTAAGATTAATTAACTGTGGAACTTTTGACTTTGGTTCTTTAAAAAACAGGTTCAAATTGTCCGGACAGTTGCCTTTACTTTCTATCCAAATATCAGACCAGAAGGTGACAAGTATCTTGGAGCTAATTGATAGTATTCCTAAGCCAGAAAGTGCACCTGCTACCAGTTCTCCTCCAAAAATGACTGAGGTAAGATTTTTAAAAGAGATTTCATTACAAATGATCAGAAAAATACCTTCTTGATATTAGCGTTCCGGTTTTGAAAGGTGCACAAAAAGGTGATGAACAAGCATTGACTTAGTGCCTCTTGAAAAAGTTAGCTCTTTCTCTAAAGCTGTAGAAAATTTTCTTGCTGTTTAAGTTAGTTTATTGTGAACTTTAGCCAATGATTATGAAATAGTTGTCCAGTGTTTGAATTTAAAATAGAACCCCTCAGAGTTTTACTACTATGGGAATTAATTTGTAGTTCATAATAATCTTGACTGACAAGCATATTCAGTTTTGTTGAGGATTAGTTTAATTGTACCTTCAAATTTACAAATGTATCGTAATGCTGCAGAATTTGGGTTCAGCTGTTTTGTGTAGTGAAGAAAACATTAAAATGCTGAAATTTTTGAAGTTCAAGTATTATGTGATGTTAGATGAGAGTTTCAAAAGCCAAACAAAAAATACTCACTATCTGTTTTATAAACAATGCCTGCCTGGCAAAATAGCAGGTTTTTTTCAGGTGGCCTCAGTGCTTTTCCCATTTCAAGTCCTTTACACAATGTAGCTCAGGGGTGGAAGTTTTTCCTTGTGCTTGTATCAATTAGGAGTTTGGAGAGTGGTTCTTGCTCTTTCACCACCCCCTTTCCTTGGTGAAAATGGCTTGGGTCACTGTTTTATACCTTATTCAGAACGGAAGTTTGTCCCCTTCTTATTATTCCTGAAAAATATATTTCACCTTTTGAGCTGTTCTTAACAAAATTAGGAAATTAACTCACAGTTACTAATTTTTGACATGACTAGTCTTTGTGATCTGGCTATGTTTTATATGTGTGTAAAGCTGCCCTAGTATTAGAATGTATGTGAACTCTTTTAAAAGTCAAAGACAAAATCTGGCCTTTCATTTTTCTGTCATTTGTAAATACTTCTAACAATCTGTTATTTAGTAACTCATGAACTTGGTTCTACAGTGTCATCTTTGTATTTGGTTTTTTTTTTTTTTTTAGATTATTTGATAATTATGTTTCCGTCTTTGTACAAATTATTCTGCACTGTTCTGGAAAGCTGTTACTGCAGTTTGGTATTTTCTGTGGGTTATATTAGCATAATATTTATTAACAGTAAATGCAACAATTAGACATGCCTAACTGTTGAAAGTATATATGTGTTTCTGTTTTTCTTCATGTTGTTCTTGCCATCTCTTTAGTGGTGCCATTAAAATTTTAGCTAATTCTGACTTCTTTCACTCTTCGTGTACTAATAGTATACCTAGCCAAAGCCACCTTAGTCTCTGTTTCTGCAACTAATCACAGACTAACTTTTTTTGAGGGTAGGTATTAGGACTTTACTTTTACATAAATAGAATTTGCATGTATAAGATGCACATTGTCCTGTGCTTTATAACACTGATTATACTTGAATTTAGTTATAGAATTCAAACTCAAACTGTTACGTCTGAGATATTTTAAGTGACCTTGAAGTAGTTAGTATTACCTGTACATTAGTTATGCTATACAGTAGATGAGGTGAGGAAAGATTGTGGACCAAGTATAAATATATTTGCATTATATGTGAATCCATATCAAAACTTAGGCTTAAACCTGTCTGCTCAAGCTTCCATTTACTTCAGAACATGACAGACTTCAGTTGTTGCTATTAAATTCAGTTAATTTGGGTAGATTTTGTGCTTTGATGGTGGCAAGTATACTACCATGCTTTCATCCTTACAGCTGTAATTCTTCTGAACTTTGTTAACATCCCATCATTTCTGAACTGAAAAGAATGTGAAATCCTTTTTCAGAGTGCTGTTTTCTTCTTTATATTCTGAGTTAGTGGTGAAAGTGTTCTTGAGCTGTGAAAACAGAAGACATTGTGGAACAGATCCTTCTACATTTTTGTGCTCAGCATTTTAGTCTAAGAAGACTTCAGTGTATACTTATACACTTCAGTGTATAAGGCTATTTTTCATTATTTGGTACTATGAAGTCAAATTTCAGTTTTTTCTCCTTGTTTTCATAGAATGTGGAAGTGTTACAGATGAGACATTTTCACATATTTCTTAAATACTTTGTCTATTTATTACTTGTAGACATGAATATGTCTACATATTCTATGAAGACATGAATATGTCTACATATGATTAGGTAGGCTGGAGACTAAGAGAGATGTGGGAATGTTGAGAGTGAGATGAAAAATGTAGCCTTGGAAACAATATTCAAGATGAGGGGTTCTTGTTGCCATAATGTATAGATTTGATACTGTGATGTTGTGAATAATTGTCTGAGCCTGACATTTGAAAGGTGCGGTAACAAGGGAGAGGAGAAGGTGTGGTGGTGCAGGGAAAGAATTGCTGTCAACCGTGTAGTCCAGAGCCAAAGGCGCTCGAGAAGAAAGGGCGCACAGTACACAGTTCTCTTACTTTGATACTCTGTGCAAGGCACATGTATAATACATGTGCATATGGAACTTGCAGGTCAGAATTCTTTATGAACTCAGATTGCTGAGATTGCTTTCTGAGACTTGATGAAAAATAAATCATTTGGATACCTTTACTAAGAGCATTTAATTCTATCATACATGAAACTACGTGGAGTGGAGGATTCCTGTTCTAGACTGCACTCTAGTGGCGTGTCACATATTTTCAGTTACTACTCTGAGTTGTGCATAACTGCATTTCACAGTTGAAGACTCAGAATCATAGATTATCCTGACCTGGAGAGGACCCACAAGGATCATTGAAGTCCAAGTCCTGGCCCTGCACAGGACCATCCCTAGGACACAGGACACAACACCATATACCTGAGAGCATTGCCTAGACACTCCTTGAACTCTCTCAGGCTGGTGCATTCACCACTTATCTGGGGAGCCTGTTCCAGTTCTCAACCGCTTTCTTGGGAAGGGACCTTTTCCTAGTATAAACGTCCCTGATGCCCCTTCATGTTGTTCCCTTGAGTCCTGTCACTGGTTACCAGAGAGCAGGGATCAGTGTCTGCCCCTCTGCTTCCTCTTCTGAGAAAGATGAAGACTACTGTAAGGCCTCCTCTCAGTACTTTACTAGTTGTTTTTTTTCTCTAATGTCTGAAGCAGTGCAATTCAATGAGGCAAAATGCTAGATTCCCACTTGGGTCACAGCAACTCCAAGCAGTGCTACAGGCTGGGTACAGAGTTTCTGGAAAGCTGTCCAGCAGATAAGGAACTGGGGTGCTGGTTAACAGGCAGCTGAACACGAGCCAGTGTGTGCCCAGGTGGCCAAGAAGGCCAAGGGTGTCCTGGCCTGTATCAGCAATAGTGTGGCCAGCAGGACCAAGGCAGTGGTTGACCCCCTGTCCTTGGCACTGGTGGGGCCTCACCTCGAATCCTGTGCTCAGTTTTGGGCTCCTCACTGTGAAAAAGACTGAGGTGGTGGTCTTTTCTCCCAAGTAAAAAGTGATAGGATAAGAGTAAATGGCCTCAGATTGCTCCAGAGGAGGTTTAGATAGGATATTAGGAAAATTTTCTCACCAAAATGATGGTCAGACATTGGAGCAGGCTGCCCAGTGGATGAGTCACAATCCCTGCAGCTATTTAAAAGGCTTGTAGATGTGGCATTTAAGCTTACCACTAAACCATATCTCTTGCAGGGCTAGGTTTACAGTCGGATTTTGTGGTCTGAAGGGTCTTTTCTAACCTAAATGTTTCTATGATTCTATGAAATAGAAAGCAGTCCTGTCTGCTCTAATGTTTTGTGTATCTCTTTTTCTTTTTTCTCCACCCAGCACTTGTGTTATTTTTGTAAAGAACTGTTGATCTTTATTGTTCTGTGAAGTTGCTGTATTGTAGTCCTTTGAGGGACTAGGTTTTGTCTTTTATGAATTTTCATACAATGTGCCATTTCTAACCATCTTTTGGTCTGTGAAGTTGAATGTTTGAACCTCTTCACTGTGTTTTGTAGTGTGTTCTCTCTAATTAGATGCAAGTGCAAAAGCTGCTGCTTCTACCTCTTTTAGGCCTCATTTCTCCCCATGCTTATAATTTTAGTAATGTGTTTAATTTTATTGAATTTCACTTAAGCTAAGTTTCCCTAAGTTGTAAAACTTGGATGCAGCATATATGCGTGCAGTAGCATGACCAACAAATACAAGAAAAAGTTTTATGATATCTCCTGTTTCAGGCTACAGTGTCCCCTGTGCTTTCAGGACCACATTTATCTCAAGGCGTGTATCCTGTTTTGGATCTTCATTCATTTGCTGAGTCAGGTAGTATAATCTGTTTTAAAGTCTTGCTTAAGAAGTGGGTCAAGTCAAGAAGTTTTTGAGTTCTTTGAATTAGTTTATTATTCTTGCTGTAAGCAAGGATATGGGACTCTGTTTCAAGTTCTTGAGGGCTGAGTAGTGTTATATTCTGTTTAGCTTATAATTGATACTGTACAAACTACTTGAGTATTTTCTCATAGCAATAAAATTTTGTATGCTTGTTTTTGTCGTTCCCTTCCTGAAGGTATAGCAGAAAATTTTGTTTGGTATGTGAGTTTATTTTTGTCGGCATATGTTACTGCAAATCTTTATTCAGGGCATTTGAAGTAATATGAAATTTTTAGCTTTAGCATGTACCTACTCCTCTGATGATGGTTTTAATTAATTTTTTATGGTGCAAGATTTCTCTCCTATTTAGGTGGATTTGTTTAAATTACAAGGTAGGGAAATGATGACGATTGGAAACTGCTGTGTTTTTATAAACATTTTGACTTGTGCTGGATAAAGCAGAAGATTGGCTGTGGGAGAACCAGTTGTGTTCAATACTGCCTTACTGTTCAAAACAGCTTAGCTAGATCCTAACATTTAATCTAGTAGCTACATTAGAAAAATAGTCAAATATATCAGTGTTATTTCCGTGTCGGTCATGTTTGTGATGCCAAAACACGCAACTGGAGAAACAGACTACTACACCTTTCTCACGTTAATGATTTGTGTGGTTAGCAAACACTAGCAAAATTATCAACAAAGTTATTTTGTCTATTTCGTAGCTTTAAATTCAGTGTGTATACAGTATGTGTAGAAATATGTATTTGTGCATCTTCATCTGTTTTTATATAAGCTCCTTTAAGTGTCCAAAGGTAGAGTAGAAATGTCTTTCAGTTCTTAAAAACTAGGCTGAAGTGAGAATGCATGTTGGCAACAAGTAATTTGAGAAAGTAATAGCTAGATTTATATTTAAATCAAGTCTGATTTTTAATATATACTATACATACAGCTATACAGTCCTTTTAAGTGATTTATGTTAGTTCTCTATTTTCACCCTCCAAAATCTCAGGGCTGTTTTTAAGCTTTACCAAATACTTCATATAATTTGTTGAGTTTTTTAGAAGGATATTTCTTCCACAGTTACCTTGTATTTCAGTGTTTATGGTTTTTAGGTGAAGAAGACCTTCACAAGACAGTGCAATCTATTTATCTTGGTTTTATTTCTGCACGAATGTATAAGTAGATTAAAAGCTTGATAGTTCTTAGGATTCTCTCTGAAATGGGAGATCTACAGCAGCAAGAAATCCCAAGTAGTGTGGCTGATAATGAGGCCAAGGTTCCTGTACTATCAACAGCAGTCTGATCAGCAGATGAGTTAAGCTGTTAGGTCACACCAAAGGCAAGACAAAGCATCGATTGTGCTGTCTTTTGCAAAGCCAGAAGTAAGAGAATGCTGACAAATGAATTAGCTAATGAGATCTGAACTTTATGATGACATGATGGAGGCAGCAGTAGGTGGGTGTGAAGTTGTGGAGGCAGGTATTGAGATAGTTATGGAAACAGATTTTATTCTTAGTTGTCAGCTAGATACTTGTATGTTTAAGCTTTTATAGATACAGATGTAAAAACTCTAGGTCATAATATTGTAAAATATTTGCTGTATAAACTGCATATGTAATGTTGTGAATTAATCCTTAGAATCAGAAGAAGAATTTTATGATGCACTAAGCAGTCCTGTGGAAGATGTGCCATTTTTTGAAGTCTCATCTGATTCCCTCAAGCAGGCTGTCAGTACAAGGCGAAAAAACCTACACAAACAAGAATCTCTGAAAAATATGACAGATTTCCAGCTAAAGTTTGAAGTAGCTGAGGTAAAATTACTTTTTAAAATTTCCCTGAAGCACAGCAGGACTGTAATTTTTTTCCATGTTTGTTGTGTTTATAATTCCATGTGTGCAGAGATACTGATTCCCCATTTTTTCCTGAAACTATTATGCGGAGTTTTTTCCAAGTCATAATTGTGGTTCTGTATCCTTGTCATCACTGAAGTGCTTTGATTTATCCATTTGATTTCTCAACTCACTTTGTCACTGAATTTTCTTTACCTATGTCTCAGAAATCACATTACATCTTTGTTTTAGCTAAATAGGTGCTTGTGGCATCTTTTTTCCAGATACTGCTGTGGTCAATGGGAAAACTTCATTTATGTTTTATGTTGTAACAAGCGCCTTATTTTTCTGTTCTAGTTTTTCCCAGATGCTGACATCCACACATGTAAATCTGTAACACCTTCATTATGAAGACTTTTCTGTGTTCTTGCTCTTTCAGGCTTTGGGGGGAAAAACGTACTTTATCCAAATGCAAGAACACTTGCTAACTGTATCAGTTCTAGTAAAAGAGGTGACCTCTTAACACTATCATAAACTTTGTCATTAGACCATCATGGCTGTGACACTGTTATTCCTGCAACTCAGTGTATTTTACTTTACATTTATTTTAAAAAATAAATCATACTAATTCAGTTAACTTTACAAATTCTGTTTTATGTTCGGGCTTGCAGAATGTCTTCAACACATCACAGCGAGCTTTTAGCGAACTATATACTACACCTTTACTGCAAATAAAGCTGAAATGTACTGTTTATGTGATGACAAGACCTTATTTAGAACTACTAGTCTAAAACGAGGATGCTATGTTCTAGGTTATTTTCTAATGACAAATAACTTACAATCTTTAAGAAAAAATTGATTTGGGAATCTATTAGAAACCACCTCTGTTGTCCTCGTAGTTTAAAATTGCTTACTGAGTTTTGTTTTGATTTTCCTTATTTGTAGACAGCATTACATGGAAAGGAAGAATACATATATTTGTTTGGTTGTCAAAGTCAGATACAACAGCTTCACTGCGTATTTATTTAACAACAGTATTGTCACGCATTGGTGAAAATGTAGTAAATCCTCTTACCAGACATTCAGCTTAGGAATCTAACTCTTAGGAAGAGAATTCAGAGAAATTCCAGTGAAAGTAGTAAACACTTGTAAACACTCAGTAGTGCTGACTGAAAATCTAGTTTTGACTGTATTGAACATTGCTGAGTGCTGTACAGAATTTTTTAAAAAAATAATTTAGTTCATGTTAACTGTTACTTGGGTATGACATACATGCATGTTTGAAGTTTTTGTTATAATAACAGCAACCAGTACTGCTTGTTGAATTGTTTATTTCTCTTCAAGAGAAATATTTTGCTGTATAGAGTTAAATTATCAATACACAAATAGACATTAACCAATAAAATGTAAGTAAATATATTATATCCTGTATAAAAACTAAGCAGTTTTTATACTTCTTATAATCCCTTACTGATTTTGGGTGTGTGTTTTGGTTCTTTTTTTTAGGTCTTAATTAAATTATGCCGTCTTACTGGTGATACTGAGATGCCTGTGCTCCAGCTTAATATTTTGGGCTTAGGCACTGAACTTAAAATGAGGACATTTGACATGACTGGGAGTGCTTTCCTTCGTGAAGTTGGTCTTCTGTGCCCAGAGTATATTGGCAAGTATTTATAATCTGGTCAAGGAATTCTTCACAAATAACACTGTGAATTTGTCTTCAAAAACTTTGTAGGGCTTTTGTCAAATAATGAAGATTTGCTTCCTAACTTAAATGCAGGGCTGAGGGCAAGTAAATCAGGAGCTCATCCACTTATTAGTGCTTTGGTAAATATGTTCTGGTGGTAATGATTGTAGTGATTGTAGATTGTAGAAGTTTAACTATTCTACGTCTGCAAAAGAGGTGTTTTTATTAAACAGCAATGACAGCTAGTAGCCTAACTGGCAGTTTATAGTGAAGAAAGTTTTGATTTTTTTCTTTTAAAATAAGTAATTT
>VXBC01001381.1:55367-67354 GCA_013399945.1 Ploceus nigricollis | reverse complement strand
GAAAATTAATGCCCTTTCCATAAATACTGCTAAGTAAATGAATCTTCTGCTGCTCATATGATTAAATAAAATGTAATTCCTAACATCATGTTACAAGGTCATCGCTCTTACCATCTAATTTCCCAAGTATTTGGTATAGAAATTTATTTTTATAGATGCATAATTTATCATATTTGAGGGAAGATTGTCCTATTAAAGAATTTGGACAAAATGTATAGCAAAAATAACATTTTAGGATGGTTCGCTATTTAAATAACTATGATTCATAGTGTTTTTGAAGTACTGTAATTCTTAATAATTAATTCCTGAGATCTGTATTCCTTTCCTAGGCTTTTATAAATAACTTTCAAGCTGCCAAGGAAGCTCTTACTGAGGCAACTGTTCGAACAGCAGAGAAAGCAGCTACAGGTGTAAAAGGGTTAGCAGAGCGTAGTTCCCGTTTGGCTCTGGATATCAATATCAAGGCACCTGTTGTAATAATTCCACAGTCAGCAATGTCTGCAAATGTCCTGGTGGCTGATCTTGGTCTAATCACTGTGAAGAACCAATTCTTTATTGCTAAAACAAAAACACGGTGTAATCTTCCACCTGTTATTGACTCTATGACAGTGAAATTGAGTGAACTGAAGTTATACAGGTAATGTAATGTCAACTTTTTAAGAATTCATTTAATCCTTTTGGGATTCTTCAGTTAGAGAGCTTCAGAGAGTAGTTAAATAATTAGTTAATGGTTTGTGACTGACAGACTATTATCTTGGAATATAACAGCAAACTAATAATTTTTTTAAAGCAATGAAAATGTATGGTTTAGGAAAAAGAGTAATCTGCACATCTTTAAACAGAAATAAATACTTGTTCAGGATAAATTGTGTAGTACTATAGAGTTATGCATTATTCATTATTTTGGGACAGGCTACACCTATTTGTATTAGACTGCTTTGATGAGATTTTCAAGCTGTGCATAGCAGCAAAGGTCCTCAGTTCAATAGCCATTAAGAACTGTTTGAAAATGGTCCTTGGTGCAGGGAGTTCATGGAGGGAGAGGGAATGGAAGGGGCTTTTCTTACACAGTTGAAGAGTACTGAAGAAAGAAGGAATTGCTCTCCATTGGAGAGCAGGTAAGAGGTCCTGACTTGCAAGAGTTTATGTGTTGCATGCCTGGTATGTGCCTGATACCTCCTCCTTACAAAGGAACGAGGTCTACTTGGTGGAGTAAGGCTTCAACTAGAGCTGCTTGGAGTAGTATAAAGGCAGTTTTATAGCATTATTTAAAAGGATGAGGAAAAGACAGAAATGTGGTTTTTAGAATGTGAAATATGTGAAAGCTGGGAGTATTTTGCTTCTTTTCATAGATCTTACTATGAGCAAGATTCTTTGCAAACTGAAGTACAGTTGCTGCAGCCAGTCAATCTGGAAGTATCTGTTGAACGAAATTTAGCTGCTGCGTGGTATAATGAAGTTCCCGATATTGAAATATCTGGCCGACTCAAGCCTATGAATGTAAGCTCTTGTTTCTGAAAGCAACTGTTAAAATATATGTGGAAAACAAATTCATTTTTCTCTATAAAAGTCCAAGCTCAGTAGTTAAAGTATTGTTTGATTTCAAGACATAGAGGTAGAAAAGCTTTTGTTGTTTCATAGGGGAAAAGGAAATGAATAGATTTCAGGTCTAATTTAAGGTCTGTATTTCATCTGTGATACTCCAGGCAGACTTTGTCTGTCAGGACTATTGTCCTGGTTTAGGCAAAATTTGGGAGAAAACCTCCAAAAAGGGCTCACCCTACAAAGCAAGCCGACATGGCCCCTCCCCCTNCTCCCCGCCTTCGCTCTCAGAGCCAGTCTTGAAGGCACAGAATATAATATCCAGCATAAACGGAACACACAGCTGGGGATACAGCATCATAACGTCACCCTAGGACAACTATGAATTACTGTTACTAGTTAAAAAGGCTTATTCTGTTCTAGCCTTTTATCTGTCAGTGTCTTCCAATGAAGGATTGGAACAGTTGAGGTTTATTGGTTTGTTCAATAGCAGTGCTGAATTTGTACCTCTGACAAGCCTGAATAGTTGTTAGTGACCTGCTGTGCCCCATAGACACTCACTGGTCTATGGGGCCAGATGGGATTCATCCTAGCGTGATTTAAATTTAACATTAAAAAATAAATTATGTAAATTGAAATTTAAACAGAACATAATTTAAATTCAACATTAATAATAGAAGAGTTGTGAAGTGTGTGAGGAAAACCAATTTGCCAGATTTTGAAATAGAACTCATAAGTGTTACTGTAAAGTAAGTATTACTATAAAGTGCCTTGTCATTAAATGCAGATAAAAGTTTTGGTCAACTGTAAGTCAAACTGTATGTGTACGTGTTCTGACATTCCAGTTTCTAAATTGTAACTTGGTAGGGAAAGTTTGTAGATGAAAACAAAATAATGTGTGACTGATTTCTGATTTCTAGAAATTACTGTAAGGAGTTGTGTGAATTTGAGAAAAATGTTCAGTGTCCTAAACAGAGACTCAGATGAGATTAATTTGATTTATCTGTTTACTTGTAAGCTCAGATTTTAGTTACCAAAAGTTACGCGAACAGAGTTGTTCTGATTTCCATTCCAATCTTTTTTAAAGCTCATTCTCAGTCAGGAAGATATTACCACAATACTGAGGACACTAAATGAAAATGCAGGTGAAAGCTCTGGTGCATCAACAGCTTTGCCAGAATCGAAAGCATCAACTAGTCATTCTAGTGAAATGCATGGTACTTCTCAGCACTCTGCAGGTAATATTTTCTACAATTACATCATCTGGCATTTTTTGGTATTATTGTCAATATATGGCTTCTGTTGGAATTGCATTTAAAAATGGATGCCAGATTCATCTGTGTATACCAATACTGTAGAATCACAGAATAATTAAGGTTGCAAAAGACCTCCAAGACCATCAAATGCAACCTTTGACTAAACACCACCATGTCAGCTAAACCGTAGCCCTATGTGCCACGTCCAGGTCTTCTTGAACACTTCCAGGGATGGTGATTCCACCACCTTCCTGCGCAGAAATTCTTCCAGCCTGAGCCTCCCCTGTCTCAGCTTGAGGCTATGTCATCTTACCCTGTCACTCACTAGCTGTCTGTGAAAAGAGACCAGCTGCCCATCTTGCTACAACCTCGTTTCAAGTAGTTGTGGGGAGCCATAGGGTCCCTCTGAGCTTCCTTTTCTAGCCTGAACAGCCCCATCTCCTTCAGCCACTCCTCATACAACTTGTGTTCCAGACCATCCAGCAGTTCCATTGTCCTTCTCTGGACATGTTTCAGGACCTCGATGCCTTTGTTTGGTGAGGGGCCCAGAACTGGAAACAGGATTTGAAGTGTGGCCTCACTTTCAGTACTGGCTGAGTACAGCCGGAGAATCACTGTCCTGGTCCTGCTTGCCACACTGTTGCTGATACAGGCCAGGATGACATTGGCCACTTGGGCGCAGCTGGCTCATGTTCAGACACTACTGACTAGCACTGTCAGGTCCTTTTCCCCTGGGCGGCTTTTCAGCCACTATGTCCTCAGGCTGCAGCACTGCCTGGGGTTGTTGTGATCCAAGAGCAGGACTTAGCACTTCACCTTGTTGTACCTCATGTCCTTCGCCTCAGCCCATTATCCAGCTTGTCCAGACCCCTCTGCAGAGCCTTCCAACCCTCCAACATATCAACACTCCTGCCCAACTTGGCACTTGATACCCTTATCCAAATCCTTAATATTAAGTTGTTAAACTGAACTGGTCACAATACTGAGCTCTGGAGAACACCATTGGTGACTGTCTGCCAAGTGGATATAATTCCATTCACTACCACTCTCTAGGTCTAGCCATCTAGCCAGTTTTTAACCCAGGAAAGAGTTTACCTGTCCAAGCTCTGGCATGCCAGCTTCTCCAGGAGTATGCTGTGGGAGAAAGTATTGGAGATTTCGCTAATGTACAGGTAGCTGACATCCACAGCCTTTCTCTCTTTAACTAGATGAGTCATCTGGTTGAAAAAGGAGATCAGGTTGGTCAAGCAGGACCTGCCTTTCCTAAACCCATTCTGAAACCATTCTGGCTAGACCTGATTCCTTAGTTGTCCAGTTTGTGCCATGTGATCGCACTCAAGATGATCTGCTCCATAACCTTCCCCAGCACCGAGGCCAGACTGACAGGCTTGTAGTTCTCTGGATCTTTCTTTTGTAGATGGGCATCACGTTGGCCAATCTCCACTCATCTGGGACCTCTCCAGTTAACCAGGACTGATGATAAATGATGGAGTGTGCCTTGGTGAGCCCCTCTGCCAGCTCCACCATCACCCTCGGTTGAATCCTGTCTGGTCCTATAGACTTGTGAACATCTAAGTGGCACAGCAGTCACTAATTACTTCCTCATGGATTGCAGCAGGTTTCTTCTACTCTCTGACCCTGTCTACCAGCACAGGTGGCCAATTGCTCAGAGAATAAACATTTTCACTCTTAAAGACTGAGGTAAAGAAGGCATGAAGTACCTCAGTCTTTTCCTCATCCTTGGTGGCAGGGTACTCCTCCACATCCAGTAAAGGGTGGAGATTATTCCTTTGCCTGCTCTTTGTTGTTAATGTGTTTATAAAAACACTTCTTATTTTCCTTCACAGCAGTGGTCAGATTGAGATCTAGCTGAGTTTTAACCTTGCTAATTTTCTCTCTATGTTACTTAACAGCATCCTTGTACTTTTCTTACAGTTGCCTGCTCCTTCTTCCAAAAGTCATAAACTCTCATTTTTCCCCCTGAGTTCTTCCCTATTCAGCCAAGCCAGCACATATTGACAGTCTGGTCCTATGCCTATAAGATTTCATTCTTAAAGTACATCTAGACTTCAAGGACCCCTTTGATTTTAAGGCCTTATTGCCAAGGGACTGTCTGAAGCAGTGTCCTGAAAGTCTGCCCTCCAGAAGTCCAAGATTTTATTGACACCCCTGAGTATTGAAAACTCTTGTGTCATGGTCGCTGTGCTCAAGATGGCTCCAACCACAGTGTCTCCCACCAGCCCATCTCTGTTTCTAAGCAGCAGATCCAGCAGGGCAGCTCCCCTGGTAGGCTCACTTCCCAGCTGTGTTGGGAGGTTATCTTCACACACTCCAGGAATCTCCCAGACTGCCTCCTCTCTGGTGTTGAATTTCCAGCAGACATCTGGCAGGTTAAAGTCACCCACAAGAACAAGGGCTGACAATCATGAAACATCACCATCACATCACAGAACAGTTCATCCACCTCCTCATCCTGGTTGGGTGGTCTCTAACAGACTCCCACCAGGATATCTGCCTTTTCAGCCTTCCCCCTGATTGTCACCCATAGGCACTCAACCTTCTCATCGCTATCCTTGAGCTCTGTACAGTCAAAACACTTCCTAATGTACAGAGCCACCCCACCACCTCTCCTTCCTTGCCTGTCCCTACTGAAGAGCTTGTAGCCATCCAGTGCAGTGCACTGGTCATCCCACCACATTTCTGTCATTGCTTTCCTGCTGCGCAGTGGCCTCCAGCTCCTCCTGTTTGTTATCCATATCGTGCGCATTTGGTGTAGTTGCACTTCAACTGGGCTACTGATTTTACCCCTAACCCCGGCATCCTACCCCCAAGCTCGTCTTAAGTGAGCCTGGTCTTCTTCCCATCCCCCTGCAAACCTAGTTTAAAGCCCTCTTAACTCATGCCAACTCATGGGCAAGAATCGTTTTACCCCTTTGAGACGGATGAACCTCATCTGTCCCCAGCAGTCCTGGTATTACATCAATTGCCTCATGGTTGAAAAAAGAAAATTCCACTGATGTTACCAGCCTTCAAGCATTGTGTTCATCTGGTGGGTTCTCCTGTTCATTTCAGCGCTCTTCCCTGCTACTTGATGGGATCAAGGAAAACACCACCTTATGCTTCTGTGTCTTCAACCAGTCATCCTGAAGTCCTTTCTAATTGCTGTAGGACTTTTTTCCTCAACCTCATAATTGCCAACCTGTACAAACAGAAGTGGGTAATAATCAGGGGGCAGAATCAGTCTAGAGGATCTTACAGAATCACAGAATGGGTCATGTTGGAGGAGACCCCAGTAGGTCATCTGATCCAACCCCCTTGCTCAAGCAGGGTCATCCCAGAGCACATGGCATTGGATTGTGTCCAGACAGTTCTTAAATATCTCCAGTGAGGGAGACTCTACAACCTCTTTGGGCAGTCTGTGCCAGTGTGTGGCCATCTGCACAGTAAAGAGGTTCTATTTGGAACTTACTGTCCATAATTTTCTGCCCTGTCCACCTCACTGTCCACTGATTGAGGCAACACTTGCGAGTTTGCCTATGAGGATGTTGTGGGAGGCATTATTGAAAGACTTGTTGGAGTCAAGGTAGACAATAACCACTGCTTTTACCTCATCCATCCAGGCAGTTATTTCATTACAGAAGACATCATGTTGGTCAAGCATGATTCCCCTTAGGTGAAATCCATGCTGACTACTCCTGACCACATTTTTGTCTTCCATGGGGATAGAAGAGATGGCCTCCAGAATGAGGCACTGCATCACCTTTGCAGGGATTGAAGTGAGGCTGTCTGACTGGTAGTTCCTTGGGTTCTCCTTCATTGCCCTGTTTGAAGACTGGAGTGACGTTTGGTTCCTTCCAGTCCTCAGGCATCACTCCTAATCACTGCAGCCTTTCAAAGATGAATGTGTACAGTCAGCTCTCTCAGCATTCATAAATGTATCCCATCCCATTAGGGCCCATGGTCTTGTGGATGTCAAGGTTGCACAGGTGTTCTCTAACCCAGTCCTCCCTGACCAAGGGAAAAGCTTTCTTCCAACATTCCTTTACTCAGGCCTCTGGGTCAGAGATTCTTGAGGGCTGGTCTTGTCAGTGAAGACTGATGTAAAGAAGACATTCAGTAATTCCTTCGCTTCCTCTGTTACTAGCATCCCCCCTCCATTTAGCAATGGTCCCACATTATCCTTGGTTTTATCTTTCTTACTGAAGGAGCCCTTCTTGTTGTCCTTGACATCCTTGGCCAGATCTAGTTCCTGATGGGCCTTGGGCTTCATTGTCTCAACTTAGGCTGACAACCTCTCTATATGCATTCCACTTACATCTCCTATGTTTCCTGCTTATATGTGAGTAGTGGCAGAAGCTTTTTATTCATCCATGGAGGTCTCTTGCCCCTTTGCCGGATTTCTTGCTCACTGGAATGAGGGATTGCATTGGGATGCCAATTCTTGAGCCTGGAGGAAGTGATTCTTGAATGTCAACTCCTCTTCACTGCAGGGCCTGTTCCCACAGATTCTTCCAAGATAATTCCCTGAAGTGGCTGAAGTTCTTCCTCCTGAAGTCCATGGTTGCAACCTTACTTGCTGCCCTGTTCATTCCTCACCCAATATGGAACTCCACAGTCTCATGATCACTACCCAGCCAAGGCTGCCCCCAACATTCACATCCCCCACAAGGCCTTCCCTGCTTGTTAGTGTGAGGTCAAAGAGCTACAACATTCCTTGTGGGATCCTCCACTATCCATGACAGGGAGCTGTGATCAATGCTTTTGATGAACCTGCTGGGCTGCTTGTGTTTCAGAGTGATGGTTCTGCAGCAGATGTCAGGGTAGTTAAAGTTGAACCAGTATTTGTGTTTCTGATGCTGCTTTGTGCTGCATGTCAAAGGCCTCATCCCCTTCCTTCTCCTGTTTGGGTGGTTTTTAGCAAACATCCACAACAGTGTCATTCCTACTGGTCTGCCCTTTTATCCTGACCCATTAGCTTTTGACTTGCTCATCATCCACCGCAAGACAGAGCTTGACACATTCTGGGTGTTTCCTCACATAGAATGTTTCTCCTAAACAGAATATAGTCCTTCATGACAGCATTCCAGTCATGTGAGCTATCTCATCATATCTCTGTAATTGCAATTAGGTCTAAGTCCTTTGACTGCACACCCATTTCTCGTTTCTCCTGTTTGTTTTCCATACCGTGTGTATTGTTGTACAGGCACATTATAGAAGTATTTGATTGTGCAAAGGGATGTCCCCTAGTCTGTCTTGTAGTTACATCTTTGGATGCTTATACTCACTGAATGTATTCCCTCTTAAGACTCCTTTTGCTGCTTGAGTGGTCACTGTAGTTCTCCCCTCCACACCTTATCTCTGTCAAGCCTGGCCCTGTCCTCATTCCTCTTTGAATCTAGCTTAAAGCTCTCTCAACAATCCCTGCTAATTCCTGAGCTAAAGTCCTTTTTCCCCTTTGAGGCAGGAGGACCCTGTTCGGTGCCAGCAGGCTCAGTGTTCTGTAGACTGACCCATGATGAACAAAACCAAAATTCTGATAGTAACACAGAATTGCATTACTAAGATGTTCATCTGCATGGTTTTCTTGACAGGACAAAAGAAAGTACGACTTGTGTTCTAGATCCCGTCTCCTAATAGTACCTCTTACCCGAGCCCCAGGAACGCAGCAGACCTGCTGTCTGCTGGGGATGGGTCCAGCTGGCATGCAGGGCCCCCAGTTCCCCTCAGAAGAGAATTGCAACAATTACTTTTCTTTTTCTTAACCTGAAATTGTGATGCGCTTGGTTGACTGACTTGCTCTGGGCAACTCCCCAGGTAGACATTCACCTTCACTATAATTTTCTTCACCCTCAGATTCTGGAGCCTCATACCTATTTCCTAAAGTTGTCTGTGAAGGCAAGGGAGATGATTTTCCTGCTGCCCCCAGCAGGCACCTGTTTCCATTTCCCCCTTGTCTTTTAGATCCCTCCTTCTGTCTGATGAGAGGAGTGTTGGAGTTCCTCTGACTTATGCTGAGCTTCCACCTCCTGTATTTCTCTCAGGAAATTTTCTCTAGTCTATTTTTCTGTCAGACCCCTTGATACTCTTCAGCCTCTCCACTTCTTCTCTAAGCTCAGTACATCATCCACCTGCTCCCACTGCACACAAGTGTAATCTTTTCTGCCCTCTGGTGCTAATGCCAAGTTCAAACACTCCTTGCAGCTGTGGACCTGAACAGGTGCGTGCTTCTGAGAAGCTTGGTCTGGGTTGCTGTGATACTAGCAATGGCTTTTGGCTTTCTGGAGATCACTGTTGTGTCTCTTCTCATGGGGTAGGTGAAAACAGTTTGTGAGCTCTCCTCAGGAGCTGGGGAGGGTCACCCTGCCCTCCCACATGAACTACTGCAGCAAGTGCTGTGCCACATCCTTCTGATGTGCCATGTCCTGTTTGCCCGCGTTTTCACTGTGTTTCACTGTGCTCCTTAAAATCGTTTAAATCTCCCTTGATTGCTCTGGCAAGGCCCTGACCATGTAGGCCTCACTTAGGAGAGCTCCTGGGCCCTGACAGGTCTCTCCCATTTCTTGGGTTTTCCTGACTCTGGGAACCCTGTGCCAGGCTTTTTGAGATATTTTGCTCTGCAACTGTAGCCACTGCTGCTGCTGTTGTTGCTGCTGTCACTAAATGCCTCCTTGGCTGATGACTGTTGGTTGACTGCCGGTGGACCTGTTATCTTGGCATTGTGGTTTGAGCTATATCTAACAGTAATAATAATGAATAGGAGCAAGTGAGCCACTGTAGTAGAATTTTGGAGCATGACACGTAATGTAAAGGTCTTGTTTTCCCGGCCATAGTGCAAGGCAGCACTTAAAAGTCTGTTGACTGCATTTGTTAACATCCCAACTTTGGAAAGCTACCATTTTACTATCTTTCCTGTATGTGGTGGTTTCCTTGCTGTTCTGATTTAGATCTGTTTGTCTGTTGTAATGATGACACCCCTGGAAGATGTTCCTATTCGATAGATGTCACTGCCCATTGACTCAGCACACACTAAAAAGAAAAGCAAGTAAAGTTAAGAAAACCATTTTTTGCTGAACTCCTTTATTACATGTGAAAACCAGCAACAATGTGGCAGATGAACAAATGAGGAGGAAAGTGAATTTCTATTCTTTGTAACACTCTTGCACACAGTACTGTGTATAGTAACAAGAAGTTGTACATTTGAGTTTTAAAGATGGTAAAAATCTCATGTAGATTATATAAGGGAAGTGTTTTATATTCTCAAATGTGTGATTTTGCCAAAAATAGTTACATAAAGCATGATAAAAATATGCTAAGTGTCGGTGGATTTACATGTGGAGAAAAAGGAAAGTTGTTGTCTTCATGGCCGTAAGCAAGGATATTTTGTTTTGGTTTTTTCCTTATTTGCAGTCAGGTAATTTTCTTAATATTAACCATTTTTCTGATTCCTGAAAGGTGTAACTGTTGTGACATCAGCTGTGGTGGAATTGCATTCACCTATGAAAATAAAAACAACACTAAAACTGGACTTCAGATTTGACTCTCTGACTTTAGTGTTGTATAGTCCAAATTCAAAACAGGTAAGTATAATTTTCGTTACAAAGAGTAATCAGCAGTTCTAAGGTTGCCTAGAGTCCTGGAAATTCTGAACAAGAATAGCTTAATTTATGACAGAAAAAGTGTGTTCTAGCAATAATAACAAATGTGATGGAAATGAGAGAACAACTATTTTATCTAAATTGCTTGGCAGATACTAGAAGAAATAGAATAACCACTGGTAGTGCGTAATATGTGGCATCTTCTGTCACCTGACTAAAAATCTGATGAAAATTTATATTAATTTAAAATATAGTTTGGGAGAAAAATATGCAGGGGAATGAAACATATTCATTAGTTACATGTAGAGATGGGTACATGGACAAACACAAAATGGTGGAGAAAGATTCTTAAATTTGTCAATAGGAATGCATTTATATTCATCATGGTTTAAACTTACAAAACTTGTTATCAGATTTCTGACTAAAAGTTTGTAATTTATTATAAACTTAGGTTTCTCACTTATGTTAACTTGCCATAGAAAGATGGTAGAAGAGCAAAGTTTTGTCTTGTATGTTGTTGTTTGTGGCTGTCTTTTGAACTATTAGTAGGTTTATTTAAGTTACTATTATTGAAAATATCATCAGTTAGAGTAAAACTGTATATCACACCTATATATTATTTTTGCTACCTGTAACGAAATCTACAAATGTTTCATTTAAACAGGTTAACAGTTTGGATCAGAGAGATGACCTTTTGAAGCTTGCGGAGTTTAAATTAGTTCTCATGTCAGCTGCTCTGAAAATGTTATCAGATGGTTCAATGAATGCTTCAGTCAAACTGGCAAACTGTACATTAGATGACAAAAGACAGTCAATCCAGAAGGCTACACCAAGGTCTGTAATTTTACATAATCTACTATTTATTACAGTTAGACAAAGAGTCATAATGTTTACGTTTTATTAGTATTCTGTTAAAACAACAATTGTTTTAGTGTAGGGGTTCTTAAGGTAATTATTACTGTGCATTTATGTGTTTCACATGCCTTTTGTTCCACATATCTTTGCAAGAGATCAGTGCTAGATACAAAAAATGAAATAAACTGAACCTTAAAAATAAATTTAATAAATGTGCATAGAAAACAATTTCACTTTCCACTTTAATGAAGTTCTAAGACTGAGATGATGTCTCATGAATGGTAACAAACTTGAGTAAAATGTAGTACTTTTGATATGTAAACAAGGAAATACGATGGTTTGTCTTGTTAAGTTAATAACATCTTTAGTAACCAGTGTATGGGATTCCAGTTAGTTTTAAAGTTATAAAAAACTTGTGCTAATATTTTTATCAGTCATGTTCTAAAATTATTTGTATTGCTTTTTAAATTCAGTCTTGTTAATGTATTGCATCTAGAATGAGAATCTTGAGTGTTTTTCACTATTTGTGGCTGGCTTTTTATTGTTTCATTAAATGCCTCCTTAATTGTCTTTCAGAATGGTGGAAATGAAACATGGATTTGAAAAGAAAGTTATGGTGGATGTAAACTACAAACAGGGGAGAGATGGCACTGTTCTTGATGTTATTGTTCAAGAGATATACCTTTGTGCAAGCATGGAGTTTCTACTTACTGTAGCAGATATATTTTTAAAGGCTAAT
>VXBC01001381.1:38917-54979 GCA_013399945.1 Ploceus nigricollis | reverse complement strand
AAGAAAATAATTGCGATTTAATCTTTGAACAGTTAAATTAATGTAATTTGTATTTCTGAAGCATCTGTGCAGCCTGTGTCTACGATGGAAATGAACATTGTTGTTAAAAATCCAGAGATTGTGTTTGTGGCTGATTTAACAAGAAGTGATGCTCCTGCATTGGTGGTTACAACACAGTGTGAGGTCTTCATTAAAAATAGCCCTGAANGTCAAACTGGCAAACTGTACATTAGATGACAAAAGACAGTCAATCCAGAAGGCTACACCAAGGTCTGTAATTTTACATAATCTACTATTTATTACAGTTAGACAAAGAGTCATAATGTTTACGTTTTATTAGTATTCTGTTAAAACAACAATTGTTTTAGTGTAGGGGTTCTTAAGGTAATTATTACTGTGCATTTATGTGTTTCACATGCCTTTTGTTCCACATATCTTTGCAAGAGATCAGTGCTAGATACAAAAAATGAAATAAACTGAACCTTAAAAATAAATTTAATAAATGTGCATAGAAAACAATTTCACTTTCCACTTTAATGAAGTTCTAAGACTGAGATGATGTCTCATGAATGGTAACAAACTTGAGTAAAATGTAGTACTTTTGATATGTAAACAAGGAAATACGATGGTTTGTCTTGTTAAGTTAATAACATCTTTAGTAACCAGTGTATGGGATTCCAGTTAGTTTTAAAGTTATAAAAAACTTGTGCTAATATTTTTATCAGTCATGTTCTAAAATTATTTGTATTGCTTTTTAAATTCAGTCTTGTTAATGTATTGCATCTAGAATGAGAATCTTGAGTGTTTTTCACTATTTGTGGCTGGCTTTTTATTGTTTCATTAAATGCCTCCTTAATTGTCTTTCAGAATGGTGGAAATGAAACATGGATTTGAAAAGAAAGTTATGGTGGATGTAAACTACAAACAGGGGAGAGATGGCACTGTTCTTGATGTTATTGTTCAAGAGATATACCTTTGTGCAAGCATGGAGTTTCTACTTACTGTAGCAGATATATTTTTAAAGGCTAATGCAGAAAGTGCTGCTGCACAGAGAAATCTCAAACAGTCATTACCTGTAAAGGACCAAGGTATATACCAATATACACCAGAAATAGTTTAAAATCTGCATTTGAAGATTAGCTTAATTTTGGTATTGTAATACTATGTAAAAAATGGAATATTCCTTTTATGCTCTTTCCTATGTCTATATGTATAGAACGGCTTTTAACCATTGATGATGCTTTCTTTGCATCATGAAAATAGATTAATGACCTTTAGTCTGTGTTTCCAAATGAATTCTTGTCTTACTAGAGAAAGGAGATACCTAAAAATATATGTTTAAAATAAAATGGGATTAATAATGGAGCATATTATATTGTGCTTACATGTGGAATTGGCCTGCCTGATATTGCTGCCTGGAAATGTAATTTCAGTTGTCCACTAATGTGCATTTCTTCCTACATCAGAAAACAGACTTTTAGCTTGAGCCCTCTTTGGAAAAATGAGAGTTTGCTACTCCAGAGAGCAGAAAATGTGCCCAGCATTTTTGTAAGACTCTTATCAGAGTTGGCAGATGTAGGTATGGAGAGAAGCTGATAGATTTGTTAATGTCAGTGATAGTAACAGTGGTAATACTTGTCATTTTCATTCAACAGTGTTTATCCTTTTCATTCTGACAGAGAAGCTTTGTGGAGTCTTCTGTTGTACCCAAGAGTAATTAGATATTAAATGGTTTTGTGCCTGCAATGAAGAGCCTAGAAATGTCACTTGCAGGGATCTACAGATTTGCTAACACTAGTCGTGCTAGATCTTACCCCTAAATAGTCAGTGCCTCCCTGNCATTCAGTGTATTTAAAAGGTGCTGTGTAACTAAAATGCAGCTCATTTCTGAAATGTTCATCATTAAAATGTGTACTACAATGTAGTAGTATAGATTTACAGTGTGAGTAAAATTTTGTGGCTAACATTTTGTCATTTTGTTGATTTTATTCTCTTTTGTCTGATATGCCTAAAGCATCATCTTGATCTTTGGCATTGAGATTTGCTTTGTATGACAAGCTACAGTGCAGAACCCCAAGGAGTATAATGTTAGTTATCTTTCATATTCCATGTAAGCCTAATAAATAGAATATTCTAAGTGTATGCTATGTCAAATGCAGTATAATAAATTTGGAGTGCTATCAATCTAAAACTTTGTATTAAATAGCTATGTAAGAGAATAACAGTGTCACCAAAAAAAAAGAGAAGTGCATATTGAGAAATCGTTTACTTACTGTGTGCTGTTCATAAATTCCTTTATGTTAAGGTCTATATATCTGTTATAGTAAAGCTGCCTATTTATATTTGGCAACAGAATCAGACTTGTTAGTTACTGACCAGGTGAAAGTCGCATTGATTCCTGGAGCTTCTTACAGCTTTTCTGCCTCTACAGCAGACTGTTCCTCAGTTAACTCTGTAATGATATCATTGCATCAAAGAAAAAATTCAAATTGATTCTATATACAACAGTTACCCCTGTCCTCAGACCACAGATGAATTTTGAAGAGCAAAACTTTTCAGCTCTCTGTTAATGCCTGCTTACTTACGGAGTGATGTAGGAAAGACCAAAGCTGTAAGCAGAAAGGACTGGGGCTTCCCTTTCATCTCAGTTTCAGGTAGAATCATAGCACCTCAGTTTACTCCTTAGGTTTACACAGTCTTTAATTCCACTAAAATGTTTATCTAGTCATTTAAAAAGTGATGCACTAGCATTGATAGCCACAATGCAAAGTTGTTTGACCTCTGGTTTTGTGGCTGGCAAATGTGGCATAAACGTTACTTTCTTTGTAGAAAGCTATGGGACACCAAGTTTTCCCTCTTACAGGAATATTTTCTGATCCAATCTCTTATCTCAGACTGTAGAAACAGGGAAAAAGACCTGAATCTGACAGGATGCTTGTGCTATAGACAGGGAAAAAAACTTCAGAGGACACTAGTTTCAGTGCTTAAAACAGTACCTTTCTTGAAAGATTCAGAAAGTTCTTGAGAAGAGTCAAAAAAAAAACACCAAAAAACCCACGTATTACCTGCAGGTAGGAGCATAACTGCTCCTTTTGAAAACATGTGTAAGCAAACCTCTGAACCCAGGTCTTTCTGTAAACAATCTAATTTTAGTCTGGGAAAGTGTACTAGTTTGAAAGCAAACCAGTGGAGATTCCAAGTCAGATATACAATTTAATAGGAAAATTAAAATAAATGCAATAATACAGAAGCACTGATGGAGTCAGAAAATGACCTGACACCCTGTTAGTCAGGGTGTTGGTAGCAGTCTGATTAAATGGTGGCTGCAATCCTGTTGAAATGTCAGATGTGGTTCTGTTGAAGCAGTGATCCTGTAGAAGGGTTTGATCTTCCTCTGAAGGTCCAGTGGTGGCTATGGAGCTCTTGTCTTCTGGGAATTCAGTGGCTATTTGGGTGTTCAAACCTCAAATTATATCCAGGTAGGAATGCTTGGCTCGTCCGCCTGGGCGCAGCATCTCGCAATGGGATAATGTAATTTTATCAGTCATTCAGTGAGGCTTGATGGCCCATTACCAGAAGATATCTGCCCCCCCCCTCCCCATACTCCTGAGGGAGTTATCAGGGATGAGTCATGGAGGAGATAAGGAGCACTGCCCTGCCTGGTTTTAACAGCTTATGAAGATGGTAATAGGGTACATACTTTTGGGTACATCTTACATTGTAACCTAAGACAGAAAATAACTGGGTTGGATGAATTCATCCTTTTGATGACAAAATCATCAAAACTAAAAGAGACCTACAAGATCATTTATTTGAACTGTCAATGCAGCGCTGCTATAGTCACCTCTAAACCATATCCCTAAGTGTCATGTCTAGATGCCAAGTAGGGAAACTGACCTCCAGATTTAAATAGCACGAATGATGAGGGGTTTTTTGTGTGTTTCTCATATGTGTGTTGGTCTAAAAAAAATCTGTTATTTTTTGTTCCTGAGTGTAATACAGAATAAGAAAAAAGGTAATTTGAGCAATAGGGTAAAAAATAATATTGTGGACAAAAAATTCTGACTTATTTGGGAAAAGCATGGTCAAACTGATTCAGGGTATATCTATGCCTCTAGCATCTGATTCAGATATGGACAGAGATGTCAGAAAAGATTATTGCATCAATATGGTTTGAAATTATAGTTTTTGAAAGACTGACCATCTCAGATGGGGATTTGAGAGCAAATTTTTCTGTCTGTACAGTGTCAATATAGTCTAATTGCATCCGAGTCCTCTATTAATAAAATTGCACTGGTTTTGTTTATAGCATACCTCTGATTTGGTAAATTTTGGCAAGTGAAAATGTTCAGGGACTGATTGCAAAACAAAGTTGGAGCTGAGTGATTGTGATTCAAATGGTTATATTGTTATTCAGGAAAACTGTAACTGTGTCATTGCTGTGTTGCAACTGAAAAACTGGTTCTCCTCAAGAGTCAGAGGCATGATGGTGCAGTGCATTGAAGGTATCAGCAGACTTTACCACAAGAATGGAGTTACTGAAGTGTAATGCGTTTTTACTGTAGTTGACGTTTCAGTCTTTAATGATTGAGAATGGCTGAGGTGATGCTTCTGGATACTTGTTTTTTCTTTCAACATGTTCCTAGTGTTCAGATTTCTCTTAATTTTGAAGAACCAAGTATCGGTAAGTTTTCTTTCCGTAAAAAGAAAGAAAACCTTTTATTAACATAAAAACTTCCTTTTTTATGTATGTGATTTCAAAGTAAGTTTCTAAAAATATTTTTCTCTCTATATGACATATGTTTTTACTTTATTGTATAGGTATTGCAGCCTTGTGACTTCTTCTTTGAAATGAAACAGTCAGGTACTAATCCACAGACAGCTGATCTAACCATTAAATCTCTAACAATAGAAGTAAGTAGATTGTGTTTTTAGTTTTCTACTTCCCACTCAGCAGGCTATGAAGTTGCTTCAGGAATGACTGAAGTGGGGAATTATTCCTGTTCTTCATTAGGTCATGTACCTATTGAGCATGTCAAAATGAATAAAATTGAGAATAAACAACTGTGTCACTATGTTTCAGTTTTGAATATGTGTTTTATAAAATGCCTGGTGTGCAGAGATAAGTTCTGAAGTGTTCGGATAAATCATTGAATTATGTAGTTTAGAAAGCTTCCATCTGGAAATAAGGCAGGGATAGCAAATATGAAAAGATTGAACTGTTGCTTGTGGAAGGGGAGTATGTTTGAATGAGAGTCCTGTAGAAAATGGAAGTGTTTTGTTATTGTAAGATACTCATTATATTTTTGTGTCTAAAACTAGCTGTTTCTGTACTAGATTCTCATTTCCAGTTATTCCAATTTCTTATTTGTAGGTTTCACCAATAATCATAAACACAGTAATCACTATTACATCAGCCCTTTATCAAACTACAGAAACAACGAAAGAAGAGATTAGTCAAATTCCTCCTGACTTGTGGAATAAGAAAGATATAAAAAATCTGAAAATGTGGTTTCTTGAAGAGACTAATGAAAATGAAGATAAAAATCCAAACACTGAACTGGTTCCCACAGGAGAGTCATTGAAAATTAATATAGAATCTGTTTTTATAACACTTGAAGCTGGGATTGGGCACAGAACAGTGCCAATGCTTTTAGCCAAGTCCTCATTTGTTGGAGAAGTCAAGAACTGGAGTACTCTAATCAACCTACATTCTCGTCTTGAGTTAGAGGTGAGGAGTCTTACATAAAGAAACAGAAGTTTTCCTAGGATGCTAAATCTTATTGTCTAAATCTTAGATACATGTTTTAGACAATAAAAGAAAAATAACCCATAAATTTGGTGACCAAACTCCTGCAAATATGTGTTGTGGGAACATGATGGGAATGAGAGGTTAAGATAGCTAAATTAAAATGAAAATCTAATGCACTAGAGGTAATGTTAATTAATGGCTCAGTAATTGGTGTTATGCAGCCTCACATTTACACTCTTTGCAAGTTCCTAAAGACCTATTGCATCAGTGTTAAATGTTGGAATGGCAGCTGGCTAAAAGCATCTAATAATCTTCAGTTAATATTACAGTAGAATATATAATGTGTTGTTTCTATAAAATGCAGTTTTGTTCATAAAACATCCAAACTGACTCATATTTTGAAATTAGTGGCAAAATTCAGTGATTGTTGTAGGTAGATTCTTCTTTATTTGCAGTGCTTTTGAATTCCAGTGGACCTACCATTTAAGCCAAAATTGTATTTTAAGTGGCACAATTTTTACCACTTATTTGGAACCAGGACTTTGCAGTAGAGACTTAGCTGCCTCATTTACTTCTCTAATGCATTTGTTTCATCTTATGGTAGCAGCTGAAAGTGCAATCTGATTTTGAATCTTTTAGATTACCAAATAATTAATGTACTTGTAAATCAGAATTTTTTATTTAAGTTTTATGTAAATTCCTAACTGATTTCTGGATTTTGATAGGTACATTATTTTAATGAGATGTTTGGCGTGTGGGAACCTTTGCTTGAACCACTAGAAGTTGAGAAGACTGACTTATTCAAGCCATGGACTCTTGAAATCAAGGTATAGTTTACAAAGCTGAGCTCAAATACCGCTTTATGGTACCTTAAAAAAAAACAAATGCTCTCCACCTTTCATTTCTGAGACTAATCTAACAATTTTGTTCCTTCTTGTTGGTTACTGAGAGTTTTTTCCCAACTAGTAAATGAAACCACTTCTTATACAAGGAAAGATCCAGACATGCAGATCTGTTAAATATTATCTTTCAAGTGGCAAAAATTTATTCTGGTTACATGACGTAATCATAACAGCTTTATATCAGTTTGTCCTACTAGGCCAAATGCTAATGATGCATTCAGTGACTTTGGAAAGATAAGCCACTGCTCTTGTTCCACAGTAGTATAGCAAAATTTTATTGAAAAAACTAATAGCTGTTGAGTAGCACAAAGAGTACTGTGGGAGTAGTGCTCTTACCACCTAATTTTCATCTTCCATGGAAGTAGTCTAGATTCTGGTCTCAAACTACATAAGGCGTCATCAAAAGATGGGAGGTACCTTTTGTTTTTCCACCTTCCATCTTAACTGTTTCATTTCAATGTTTCCTGACTTTCTTCAAAACTGTTAAAGTATTTTTAACCTGAGGGATTGCTCAGAACTGAAGACCCCCCCTTTTCCTAGGACTATCATTAGCAAAACCTTTCTGCAGTGATAGCCTCAGAAGGATAAAGACTATGGACTGAGATACTGCAGTTAAGAAACTGCTATTAGAAATACCCCTGACAATTTTCCAGAAAGGTACAAGGCATAATACAGGAGAGAGGTAGAAGATAGTGAGTCAAACCTCATGTTTTCTCACCCTGATAGGAAATAAAACATTTGGAAATACATAATTTCCAGAAGTGTTGAAGGCTAGAGAAATGTATTCCATCAGGGTTTTTTATTTTTATTTTCAACCAAATGAAAACAAAATAGGTATTTGATTTGGAAACACATAAAGACTAAATTTGGAGACTGTTTTAATGCTAGGAAGTGTTAAACATTTTACACAGTGTTACTCAAGAGGTTAAAATGAATGTTACCACACAGTATTTACTGGATATGTTAGTAGTTAGTATGTATTTTCTTTACTTTGGAATAATCATAAATTTAGTTACTGTTACTGGAATTTCATTGACTTCCTGAATATTTAATTTGTCTCTTGTCTTATTCTCTCCCTCTTTGGTTTTTATTTGAGAATAAAACCGTAAACAACAAAAAAGGAAAATGGTGGCAGGACCTGGAAATGGGAAAGGGAAACATAGAGAGTCTTGAGGTTAAACTTTCTTCTACAGAATAAGTGGTCAGATAAGAATTCTTTAAACATCTCCTTTCAGATGAAGAAGGCTAAAAAAGCACTGTTTGAATCAGATGATGAAGAGGAAGAGAACTACAAAGTTCCAGAATATAAAACAGTAATAAATGTTTCCTCAAAAGACCAGCTCAACATTACACTGTCCAAGTTAGGACTGCAAATGTTGAGTAACTTGGGCACGGTAAGAAAGATTTCTTAATTATGTGGTGTTAGAATTGCTAGATGAATACTTGCAGAGATCATCTTGGTGAAGTCTTCCTCAGTATGTTTATATTTTGTATTGATTCTTTGCTTTCTAGGCATTTGCTGAAGCAGCTAGTCAAACTTCAGACATCTTCAAAAAAGACCGAGCACCATTTGTAATAATAAATTCTTTAGGAGTTCCCATCACAGTCTCGCCTAGTGATTCCTTTAGCGTCCTTAATGTTGAATTTGGAGCAAAAATATTTCATTTAGAAGACAAAGAGAGTTTAAATATGGATTTTGTCAGAAGTAGAAATGAGAGTGACCAGTTCACAGCAATGACAACCCTGAGTAGCAAGAGATTTTACATTCAGATCTGTAAGTTCCAAAGTTCATACATCTTCTGTTTTTGTAAATATTTATCATCCTTAATACATCATCTTGTACAGGTAATAAATTTTGGAGGACAACGTAGCATGAAAGGAGCGTCTCTTTGAATTCTATACCCATGGCAGTATTTGAAATCTTGCTTTAACCTTTACAGTTGTATATATCATACTTCTTAATTTTTGCAGCATAGGTTTTCTACTGTGATAAATTATTTATGTAATTATATTTATTGAGTCAGATATTTGTTTGCATTTATTTGTTATTGCAGGATTCAGCTGCTCAAAATAATTTTTGTTTTAAAATTGAGTTCTGTATATATGTTTTTACAGAAGTTACTCTTAAGAGGGGTGTTTTTTAAAAAAGATTGGTTTAAATAATTTTAAACAACCATAGCTACAGTGAAAATTTTAATTTAGCTATTTTTAATGGTGTATTTGTTTAAAATTTAAATTGATTTATTATAGCAATTGGCAGTTTTTCAAACTGGACCATATGATGAATTGTTTTTACAATACCTATACCTTGTTAGTAAGCTGTTACATCTTGTAAACATTTCCTGTGAGACACTAATTTTATTTGCAGTAGCAAAACCCACTTAAATATTTGAGTGCTGTACTCATTTACTCTTTTCCTTGTGGCAAGAAGTGAATCTTTGCTGTTTCCTTAGTAGTGCTGCAAGAGCAGCGTATTAAGAGTGCTGATTGTACTTTTTCATCTGGCGGGTGGTTTTTTTATTATTAGATTGAATGACACAGAAAATTCTATTGAATGCACATTTTTGTCTTTCAGACTCTTTCTTTATGATCCTTTTGAGTGTTTCATGTCTCATCTTGTAAATTCTAGGTCCGCATAATCATTCTGCTGTGGAAAAGATTCCATTGACTAAAGTGGGTCGATGTATTTACAAAGTGAGACACAAGGAATCAGGTGTTGAAAGGTCCATCGTCAGTCAAATTGACACTGTTGAAGGAAGCAAGATGATAACTATACGTTCCCCTATTCAGGTCATTATATATCCATACATTTAATTTTTTTATGAATGAAAATGATCCTGTAGTCTTTAAATAAACATTGAAAAAACATACTTTAAAACTTACCTGAATGGTCCATATAACTTTGCTTTGTGTTTGATTTTTCAAAAATAAAAAGCATTTTCAAAGTGACAGACAGGTTAGATGCAGGTAGACATCAATCAGACTTTGGATCAGGATAAATTATTAGTAATGTTAACTAATACTGGCTGTAATTTTGGTCTTGAACTATTTGCTTTGTATGAAGTGATCAAACTTCTTTTAATCTTACCTTTGTTCTGCCAGTTATCCTTCAGTCAGGTTATTTCATTTTCTTCATCTTGTACCATTGATATGTTATTTTCAAATCTAGTAGTGTCAGTTGAAAAGTGAAACCTTTGAGTATGTATGTCTTTTGATTGCACAGTATTTTTGATAGACATTATATGGTTTATAGCTACAGTGATGAATTAGATATTACAGTTCTATGGAGATAGTGTTCTTGTTACATTTCAGTTGCTTTTTTTCACTCAGAGTGGTTTATGACTTGATTAATAACAAAATTTACTATTTTATTATTTTCTAAATTATTTTTTTTCTAGGAGCTAATTAATGCCATTAAATTAATAATGAAATAAATAAAAAAGAATGGTTGCAAGAAAAATAACTACGTGCCCTGGAATGGACATTTATGATTTAACCTGAAACTTCTGACTTCCCTTATACTTCCACTATATGGATTTTTGAACCTTGGGTCTATTATATTTTTAGGAGAACACTGTGTGGAAAGTTACCATATAGTTGAGATTTACTTGTCTTTGTTTTTTCAAAGTCTTGTGTTTCTCCTTGAAAAGCGTTTTGCAGTCATAAATAAAATAGAGCAGTAAACTGCACAACCAGATCATTTAAAAAGATTTGCTGTTTTAGAGACAGTTCTTCTGAAATACTGACCTTAAATGGTATATGGGTAAGATGAAAAACAAGACTTCTCATTCTTGCTTTACTAAGCTCAAAGTACTTTGTCTTTACAGTTTTTCCTAATGTGTGTTGCTGGATTTTTATTTTACATAGATAAGGAATCACTTTTCAATCCCATTAAATGTTTTTGAAGAAGGAAGGTGTTTAGGGACTGCTTCACCAGCAGATGAATTCAACATACCCTTTTCCTCTTACAGGTACTTTATTGTATTTTTCTTTTATTGTAGAATATATTTATACATTTTTTATTATTGTGTCCTTACAATTATGCTAAAAAAATTGTTTACCCTTGCTACCTAATACTGAAATAACACTGTGCTGTCATTGTTAGGTAGGGTCTTCTCAGGGCATGTAGTCTGAGTTAAACAGAGTGCTATTTCATTATTGAATTGAAAGTATTTTAAAGCCATTTTTATGAACAAGTTAAATTAGCTAAGATACTTTAAGAATCTGAGCTCAGGTACTTTTGGAAGACAGTGATTCTAATTCACATGGTACACTTCCTAGTGGGTGATGTTTGGTGAATTAGTGCAGCTTTTTTATTTTTTCTGCAAAGGCTTCTTTTGATTTTTTGATTCTGAAGTAAAAAATTAAAACCTATACACTTAAACTCTATCAAAGATGTAAAAAAAGACTCATCAACCTTAGAAGAACTTGGCATATAGCATAGCTATGCTATTAGCACAGTCAAGCTAATAACAAAACTGCAGTAATTTTGAATGTAAATTTTAGCTGAACTGTAACCAAGTTTTAGGTAGCTCGGTTTGCTTTGACGGATTTTTTTATGGTTGCAGAGACTTTTCCCTTCGGTTTTCTCCCAAACACTCTCCTCATTTTTTACAGTGAAAGCTTTGTATCTCCTTCATTACTGGAGTTACGTTGTACTGTAGATTCATTAATTCATTGATATTTCTAACCATCTGTGTAAGATTTAGTGGTGTTCTGATTCATTGCACAGATGAGTTCCACTAGGCAGTCAGGAAATGTGTTAAAAAAAAAAAATCTTCATTCAGGAGCAGCTGTATTAAATTAAAGCCATTACCTTATAAAAGCCGTGGGTGTAAATAATCTATGAGCTAACTTGGTGCTTTATGTAGCTGAAAAGAAGGGCACTTTCTGCACATCTGTTTTAGGAGTTAGTTGTTTATCCAGACCTTTAGCTTGAAACAGGAACAGAGCAGCACTTGCAAGGAACTTTAGGAGTCTCTTTATGAGAATCTCCAATTACCCTTTCTTTGTAAGGGAAGCATGTGGAGGTATGGAACAAAAAACACCAACTGTTAAAATAGTATGAAATTTTGGGATACAGTCCATAATTTGATTCCTCCTTTAATCAAGATAAAGGCAGGCAATGAACTACTGCTAAAAATCTTCATAAATACAAATAATATTAGAATGTCCCTGTTGCATAGTACTTTTTATAATTGAAACATTCAGTCGCATGTTAAGTGTCTAAAAATGTTTTCATTTACAGATCCATACTGAGTTTGCAACCGCTAGCCAATGAAAATGGAGTGGGTGGAGAATATGATATGTGTGAAGGAATTACTTTCGATGAAATTATGAAAAATGTTGACAGTTTATTACAAAGGAAATGCCAATCTGTGAGGTCAACTAACCACTCACTTATCATCAATATTGTTCCTGTAAAAGATGCATTGACAACTTCATTAGGTGCAGAAGATGAATGGGATTTTCCATATGTTGTTCATTTATGGCCTTCTGTTCTTCTCCGCAATCTTCTTCCTTACCAAATAACTTATTCTGTAGAGGTAATTGTATAATGCTTGAATTTTAGTGATGTTTCCCACTTATAATGTGAAAGCTGGTTGAAATGGAGATTAGAACAAAGGGGTTCTGATGGAGTATTTGTGAAGCAAGTTTACAGATCTTACAAGGGCAAGTCTTACATAAAGTCCGTATTTACAGAATTGAAATATCACAGAATGTGAAACGTGGTGTTATTAAGCCATACTTTAGATACATACGTGTCGGAACTCATCCCTGTACGGGCCACCAGTTGTTGGCGTTGGTGCCTGGCACCAGTCGACGGTGGATGGGAGCTGACTGTCATCATTAGTTTATTACCTTACTGTAAGACTTTCATACCTTCTCTCTGTGAGTTCTCATGGGCAGCTCCTCGCAGCACTGACTCCTTTTCTCTTTCCGCTGGCTGACTTCTACTTGTCCCTAACAAAAATGCCTGACCCTATCTGTACCTAGTAGCACATACTAACCCTTACTGTCCCTAACACGACCACCTGACCCCAGGTCTTCACAGCAGCACAGCCGACTGATTCCAACTCCATGACCCTCCTCTCAACCAGCTGACCCACTCTTTTATAACACCCATCCTTACTGGGCACAGCTGTGCCCTATTAAGGGCAGGCCTTATTGGACCTAGCTGTGACCTATTGAAGGCAAAGCTGTTCCTACTCTTTGGTAATTAGTACAGCTGCAACGCCTCAGGGGTAAGATTGACTTCAACACTATCTCTATTCTCCTACAATCCATCCTCCCACATATATGCAAAATAAAACTTAACACTGTACAAGTTGGGCCCTGTGAGAGTCGCTCAGTTGCTCAACTGCAACTTCAGCCTAATTAAATAGTGCAACTTTTTCTGTGATGACTGCCTCAGGTGGATCACCCTATGTTAGCATTTTATGTGCAGTCACTGACTTTCAACAGTAGCACGCTTTTAACAAATTCTCACAGGCCTGCCTTTTTGCCAGGTTTTGGCTTGAATTGCAGCCTACTGCCAGACTTCAAATTTTTCCAGATGAAATTAAACAATTAGGTGCACTTTGACTGTTAATAGGCATTCTTTCCAGTGCCAGATGAGAGACAGTCTTGAGTAAAATACGTAAAACATGCAGTGTAGACATTGATTCCTCAGCACTGTACGTTTCATTCTGTGGATCTAGTATAATTGTGTCCCACTCCTTATTGATGTCGCTTAGGATAACAGAAATAAATTTGGGAGACAGATTTTTTTCAGATGGTCTAATGTTTAGTATTTGAACTCAAATAGTAGAATCTAATAGTAAAACTTCATCACAAATAAACAATTACCAGGACTGGAGACTGTAGCTTATACCAAATGTATGGAAGTAACAGGCTCTGTATATCTTTTACAAATTTAAATTTACTGAAGAAAATACTATGTTGAGGAAATTTGTAATGTAAGAATGTTTGTGTGTTTGAATTTGGTGACACGTGGGCTTTTTGATGTTGAATATTGATGACCATGCATTAACATTCTCTTTGCAAAATATTGTTTTAAGGTAGATGTTTAGGAAAGTAGCATATTTAAATAGCACAAAAGGTATTTTAAAATTGTGCCTAAATAGCTTGTATCTTTTTAGACTTAGCTAAAAGATAAAAGTTGATATGAATTTTGTGTGTGATTCATGTAAATGTATTCTGTTTGGTGTCTGCTTGTCTTTTTAAGGGAAATGGGAACAAATATGACACTCTTCAAGAAGGGTGTTCTGCCCAGATTCATAATGCAGTCTTGGACCAAACAAAACTAGATTTGCAGTTGCTTAACTATCTTGATCAAGACTGGAGAAGCGAGTACCATATAAAAAGCAATCTGCCTGATATCAGCTTCACAACATTTCACTGTGTCACAGAGCTGGATAAGACTGAGCTGGATATTGCTGTTCACGTGACCTACACAACTGGGCAGATGATAATAGAAATTCACAGTCCCTACTGGATGGTGAATAAAACTGGTCGAATGTTACAATACAAAGCGGATGGTATTCACCGCAAGCATCCTCCAGATTACAAAAAGCCCCTCCTTTTTTCTTTCCAGCCTAAAAACTTCCTTCAAAATAACAAGGTATTGTATTTTGCAAACCTGACAGCTCTGTACTCCCTTATGTTGTTGTATGAAAGCATTTTTACACTTTAAAATGTATTTACTCTATCCTGTGCTCTATTAAGGGCATGAAACTTACAATAGCTCTGTCTAAAAACAGTGTTCTAAATAAGCGTGTAGTCAAATATGCTTGAGATAGGAAATTTACATTATCAGAGGTGTTGTTAAGGAAGAGATCCTCACTTTGAAAGAAGTTCACTGAGAAGTTGTTTTCTAAATAAAACAAATTCCTTTTACATTTAAACTGCATTAATAAAGGTTCTTATTCCAAATAAGAAATTGTGTAGGAAATGTAAAGCTGCGGTACTGGAACAGTGAATGCTACTTGAAAAACTAATACTTGCAATGGTGGTTGATAGATTGGTTCTGGGTACATAGAATGCTGAGGTTAAGTTCACCATTTGAGTTTCCCAAGTTTTTTTATGATGAATGTTACTGATGGATGAATGATATGAAAGAGATTACAAGATTTTCCTTTGAAATTTTAATTATGATGTTGTTTAAAGAATCCTTATCTGATTGCTTCCTCTGGAATGTCTTATACTTAAAATGCTTATTCCACATGGGTTATAACTAAGCATGGTAGAAAATACATTTATGAGATGACACTGGCAGTTGTTATGTCTTGATTTTTTAATAGAAACACTGGTATTTCCATTTATCTTTGTACATACTTTATATATATAATTTTAAATGTTGTCAGTGACTTGTCAATTGAAAATTAATTCAAGGTGCTTCTTCACAGGTGCAGCTTCGGGTAACTGACAGTGAGCTGTCTGATCAGTTTTCACTGGACACTGTTGGAAGTCATGGTTCTGTGAAATGCAAGAGTCATAAAAAGGAATATCAAGTGAGTTGAATTTATCTTTCAGATTAATTATTTTCAGGAGATACAAATGGGGTTTAAAAAGTGTACTTTATAAAATAATATCTTTCTGTTCACAGGTTGGTGTCACCATAAACAATAGCAGTTTCAATATTACTAGAATTGTAACCTTCACTCCATTTTTTATGATTTCAAATAGAAGTAAATATACTTTGGAAGTAGCTGAAGAGGGCAAGGAGAAGTGGATTCCCATTGTTTTGCAACAGGTAAACTTATAAACCTATTCCAAGTTGTGTCACTAAGGGAAAAAAACTGGTTTGAACACTCTCTGATGGAAAACATGAGACATATATAGTGTTCCATGACAATGCCTGACTATACCATGCTTTTTAATAAGCAATCTGTGTCCTTTACCATTTCTCAGTGTTGCATTAGGACATACTGTAAAGCTGGTTTACATTGTAATTGGAATTTTTTATTCTGTCACCTTGTATCATAAATAGTATGAGAAAAAGACCTCTACTTTATTATATTATTACTGTATTAGCTCTCTGCAGTGGCACTGGAGCTTCTGTGCAGTTTAGCAGTGGTTTGTGGTAGAATATTTTGGTTGACCTGGTATGCATGAAGCCGCTTTGGTATGGGGAGAAATTCCCTCATGTGATTCAGTTCAGAGTGATCCAAATGGTTTTCTGGATCTAGTCGCACTTCTGTTAAGTGCTCAATGCACACTTGTAGGAGTGTGAGTTCAGCTAAGAAGTAAACAAGAAACCCTTTGTCTCCCTGAAAAGGAAAGAGGCTCAAAAGTTTCTCTCCTTAATGAGTTTAAAAGACATCTCATAAGACCAAAGAGACATCACATCAAATTTGAGGATAGCCAATTAGACAAAATCCAAAAAGTCCCGCCTCAGCAATTCCC
>VXBC01001380.1:121147-134484 GCA_013399945.1 Ploceus nigricollis | reverse complement strand
TTTTTCCTGGAGAAGCACAGAGAGAAGGATCAAAACAATCCTTATCTCATTGGCTGTGCCTGTGTTTGTGCCCATGTGGAATGTGTTTGGAGGTTGTTTACCTGAGTGATTGCTGGATTGGATTCTGGTGAAGGTTGTTTGGATTCAATGACCAACTGGATCCAGCTGTGTCAGGACTCTGGGCAGAGAGTCACAGGTTTTTCTAGTTAGTTAGTAAGTAAGTATGATATAGTAAGTATGTAGTATAGTATAGAATCTCTTTAAAATAGTATATTAATGTAATATAATATAGTTTAATAAAACAATTGTTCAGCACTTCTGAATCAATGGAGTCAGATGCCAATCATTTTCCTCTCAGAGATGGTTGTTGGCTTCTGAGGATCCTATTCAGAGCAGAGCTAGAGCAGGAGGATATTTTCAATCCATATTTTTACTTGTCAGTGGAAGAAGTTTGCCCTGAAACCTGGCTTGGTCAGGTGAGTCCCTCTGTGTGTCACTGGGGTGATGTATTTAACAGGGCTCATCTCCCTGTTCTGGATAGATCAGGGGAAAAGTTGTTGCTCTGAGCTCATATTTTTTCTTGGTTGCTTTAAACCCATTAGTTCTGCTTGGGTGCTTTGTGGCTACTAATAGATAATGTTATGGGAAGGACTGCAAATCCTGGTCACTGGAGAGTGCTGAAAATGAGGATGTCTGTTAGTGTGCAGAGTGTCTTTTTCTGCAAATTCTAAAGCATATTGCAGAAGTGTAACCTCTCCTGCCATCATGAGCCCTCTGCCTAGACCAGATGTGATCACCTGGTGTTATGTGTTTCCACATGAGCTGGAAAGCAGTTAAAGCAGCCTGTTGGCTCCTTCTTCCTCATTGCTTTAATCACAGACATCTCCATTTTTCCAGACATTCCCAGTGTGGGGTATTAAGGGTGGTACATTAAAAATGAATGAAAGGAAAAGGGAAGGTAAGAGGGACAGTGCCAAGCTAAAGCTGACCATCTGTCCTCTGTCCCTGAAAATGAAAAGCCAGTTTTGGAAGGGAACTAAGGGGACCTTGATGGCTGGAGTGGCTTCAGATCTAATGGCACTGCCCACTGCCCTGCAGGCAGGAGATTGTCAGGCAGAAATCTGGTTGGAAATTATTTTAGCATTTCCCACGCTGGTGTGGTTTGCTTTGGCCTAATCCACCTTTTGTGTTTTTTATTCTTTGCCTCATAGAGGTACCTACAGCTCTGAATTGTCTTGCTGAAGGTACTGCTGCCAGGATGAGGCAATTTTATTTCAGCAGGTCCATCCCCAAAGCTTTCAAAGTGCCTGAGATTATGGAAGTTACCCTGCCTGTGCAACTTAATTGCACTACTGGGCTAAAGGCTGCTCTAAAGATATCCCTGTTAAGTGATTAACTGATACCAGCTCACACAGATTAAATCTTATTTCTTGAATTATGATGATCAGAGTAGTCCCACCAGGTAAAACTGCAGAGAACAGGTTTACAAATAAATAGTGCAGAGCAATCCTTCATTTCTCATGTCTGTGAGAAGCCTGGAGCACAACAGATTGCTGCTGGAGGGTCCTGCCTGAGAGGCTACCAAGCAGCAGCCTGCCATTCCATTGCAGCATTTGTTAAACTGCAGGGCAGCATTAGCCTGGCCTGCCATTTACATCAGTGAGAGGTTAAAACACTGCAGAGTGCTTCAAAGGCCTGCTGGGGAAGAGCTGAAAAATGCCTGGGAAATAATGGCTTCCCCAAAACCCTCATTTTCACAGTGGCTGCAGAGTAAATCTTTCTCTCCACATCGCAGCCCTGCTCTGAAGCGTCGGTTCAGACCCGGCCTCTCACAAAATTACCTAATGCCTTTCAGCTGAATATCATCCCAATTTTAAGCCCATTAGGTGACAAGAATATTCATTGTTGAGGGGATGAAACGTTTTAGAGCGTGCCCAGGCTGGTAAGGAGATGAGGTGGCAGATAGAGAGGGGAAATGAAGGCACGAGGCAGAGCCAGGATCACAGATGCTGTTCAAACACCTAGAGCTCCAAGTTCAGGCCTTCCTGTCTCACTTCCAAAATCTTCTTGCCCACTGATGCCCACTTTCCTTCAAGGAAAAAGAACCCCAAATATATCCAAAACTTTATGACTCTCTGGTATGTTGTGTGGCAAGCACATATTTCTCTCTCTCAGGATTTTATTACAGAGGGAGACAGAAGAGAAGAAAGAGAAAACAATTTCTATTTCTGTCCCTTGTTTTTCCATGTGGAATGCATTGGAGAATTGTTTACCTGGAATCATTGGTTAATTGGATACTGGTGAGGATTGTTTGGCCCTGATGGCCAATTGTATCCACCTGTGTCTGGACTCTCTCAGGGAGGGAGTCACCAGTGAAGTTAGAGTTAGATATGGTAGTTAGAAATGTAGGACGTAGTTTTAGTATCTCTTTTTAATGTATTATAATATAGATATAATACAGAAATCATTCAGCCTTCTGAATTGCAGTCAGACAACATCATTTCTTCCCATCCTGAGTTCACCTGCATTTTCTCTGCAATAATGTTGTGACTTAATTTTGCCAACTTTGAGATAAAAGCAGCATTTGTGTGGACATGAGCAGAGTCTGCTTAAGGAAAGATTTCTAAAGCAGGAGCTGGGCAGGGGAGCCAATCTGGGAGACCCAGAAGCAGCTCTGGACTGGCCCCTCTAATGACCGTGTGACATATGCTGTGGCAGTGACAGCAGCAGCCAGCACAGTGCTCCTGGCTGAGGGGTGACAGCAGATCCACACTGCCCTGCAGAGCCAGCACAGGCTCCCTGGGCTCCACCAACCAACCCCACTCCCACACAGGGATGTGCCAGATTTGGACATTTCAGCACAATCTGGAGCAGGAACACACAATCAGTGTGGGAATGAGATGTGGGTTTGAGCAGGGCCACAGCACCTACCTGGAAGGAAAAACCAGGGTGGGGGAATTGCTGTTGCTTTTCATGCAGATACAGCTTCTCTCCTTATTCTTGATGTTGTGTAAAAGCAATGGGGTCATCTTGAATCTGCAGAGGAGCCTGAGCAAACAGCCTTGCTCCAGGGAGGAATCCCAGGAGGGTTTCTGAGCAGGGCTCCACACACCACATGGCCTCCTTCTGTGCCCCACTGGAGAGCTGCCCCTCTCTGGTGGGATCAGCAGCACTTCAGGCATCCCACGCCTGGGAGAAGCCATTCCTGCTGCAGGGAGGCATCAGGAATCACTCCAGCCTTGCTGGAGGAAACTGAATTTATAAGCAATTGATGACACTCTGAATCAGTGTATTTATGAAAAGTGCCTGTAATATGTTAGCACAGTTCTTAGATGAAAGTGAAGCAGAAATCCTGCAGGAGAGGGAAGGGGGATGCACCAAAAACCTTGGATGAAGTCCAATATTCAGGCAATAAGACCTTAAGAAGCAGGCATCATTATAAGATAATTGACTGTGGAGAGCAGTCACACATCCCAAGGTGAAGCATAGGGCACTTAACATATCAATAAGGTCAATTATCTGATTATGTCAGCAGCCTTAGTGCTGTTATTAACCTATATTGCTCTTATTAACCTTTCTGATGAAGAATCTTTCAAAAATAATTATATTAAAGTACAAATCTCTCAAGTTTAAAATATGTGAATGTTTCATTTCAGTAGTCGTGTGTCACAGGATAATGAACAGCTGATTGCCTGGCTGACACAATGAGGTTTTTAATCAGGCTCCTTTCCCTGGGATCAGCGTGTTCACTCTGACAGCCTTCCCTGGGCCCAGGCAGCCTCATGAAAGCACTGCTGTCATGTTACCAATGGCAGGATTTAAAATTGAAATGTGAGTAAATAAGACAAGAAATGTAAGGGATATGCTGAGGAGAGGGGTCCTGAGAAAATACCCACTGAAAGCCTCTGCAGTCAATGGCAATTATTAAAGCACACAGCTGATTCAATTAGTGCCCATGTGCTCCTGCATACAGGATTTACTGCCTCACACAGCTGATCAAAGGGAACACACTGCTCAGGAAAATTTCTCCATATTCTTTTTGTCCTTTTTTCCCTGCTGCAGAGCATTTTGAGGTAGGAAGGCATTTTGCCACAAGTTTCAGCCATTCTTTCATCTCTTGGGGAATGTGAATGTTCTGATTTCTGCTGTGGATTACTGATTCATTGCATGCTTTTGGCAAAGCCAATGCAAATTCTGCTCACTACAAGTTTAATGGCTGTCCTGTTTCTCTGTGTGTCTGGGCAATAGGTGAAGCATCTTTTCCTGCAGTGTGGCTGAGCAGTGATCAAAACCTTATTTTTACCTCTGATGACTTGTCATGCTTACACCTTGATGTGGTTTGATTTTAGATGACTACACTGAGCTTCCATCAAAGATCCTTTTTAATTCCATCCTTTTTAACCTCTGGAATTCATCACTAATTTGAAATCACTGGGCATTTGGAAAAGTTTATGTTAAGTTTTTTTTTGTCCGTTTTAGGCTGGCATGTTCTCCACTTGGAAGTGTCTGGTCTCCCTCTTTGATGTCCAAGTGAATTCCTTTGCTAGTTGAAAGCAAGAGGCAGGGACACATAAAAAGCTAAAGCAGAAAAATTATCCTTCCATGCAATTTCCATCCAGTATCTTCCCCATTTTGCTTCCTTTGCCAAGATCACCACTGTCAGGACAAGATATCTGGTGCTTGGGAAGGGCAAGTATTTCTGTAGTCACTCCACATCTACTCTTCCCTCTTTTATAAAAGATAACAGATTATGAAAATTAATTTCCTGTTTCCAGGTCCTACTCAGGAGACCCTGATACACTTCTTGCTGCATATTGGGAATACCAAAGTTGAATCTTATTATTCAGGGTGAATCCCTACCAAGTCACCTCCTTGCTCCACCAGTGTGAGGATATCTCCCTCTATCAGACCCCAAACCACTGCAAAACCCAGGCACTTTTGTGGCCATCACAGCTCCCGGCTCAGACAGGTCAATGTTTTGGTGCTGATGAACATTTCTTCCTTTTGCACACACACCTTTTGTACTTCTTCTAGTGGGACTGGGTGCATCTGTCTGTGCCACACACACACATTCTTGCTCATCTTCCCAGCTGTCATCCTGTTGGAGGTGTTTGTGCCAGGATTAGGGAGGGCTCTGCTGATTTCTTGCAAAATTCTTTGTAAAGTCTGCTGTGAAGGCTGTGCCTCTGCAGTGCTCTGGGAGTGAAGTGAACTATTAGGGCTGCATTGGAAATCAAAGCCTGCTGGGAATAGTTTGGAGGTAAAGAGAGGGCAACTAACAGAAATGAGGACTCAGTGAACACTCTGTCTTGCAAGTGACACCTCTGAGCCATGTCAGTGTGTCTGGAGAAGCCCACAGGAACAATCCCTTCCAGGAAAACAATATCTGCTTTTACCTCCCTCTAAGGTGGCAAAGCTGCAGCAAGACTAAATGTTTGGGTAGTTTTTCACTCATTAGCCTTCCACTGGGACTGGAATTGGCCTAGCCAGACCATACCATTATGGAATTTGTTGTACCTGTGATCTGGGGGGCTTTTTGCCTTGTGGAGGGTGTTTCTTTCTGGGTTACCTTGAAGACTGGAGTGTTATCATGGTTTCAGAAGTGGTTTCTCTGCTCTGGGACAGCCTTGTCAGTTCTCACAGGCTGGTAAAATTGGCTGAAAGTTGATGCCATCACTCCCTACACACTTGCAAACTCTCTCCCTTTTCATCTCTCTTCTTTTTGAAGACACCTGGGAGATGCTGGGGCTGCTGTCAGGACAAGTTCAACATCAGCTGTGATATCTCCTTCTGAAGATTTTCCTTCTTTTAATCACTGGTTTTGACATTTGTATTTAGGTGCTCTCTCTTGTTTGTCAGTAGTGTCAAAAGAGAGCTCTACCAGACAAGAGGTGAAATCTTTGATTAAAAGGCAGATATCCAGTGGTCTGAAACCTGCTACTGCTGCTGTGGGATTGAGGTTGCTTCCAAGGTAAAATCCAAGAGGAAATATTTGCTGGCCTGAAAGCTTATCTGACTTCATTTCCCACATATTGCTTCCTGTTTTCTGGTGGGTGAGTGAGAGTGGTCTGTCAAAAACCTGCTGCTGCTCATCCTTTTGAGGATATTTGATGGTCAAGGACCCCTGAGTGTGTAGGAACTGGTAACTGGCCACTTGGAGGGAATCTGTACAGAGGAATTGTTAATATCTAGGAGATCTTTGCAAAGGTAGAGCTGGATACTGCTACATTTGTGTACCAATTTATGTTTCTCTGTTTCTAGAGAAAATCTTTCAAACATTTCTTTTACATTTACCAGCAAGAACAGAAGGCTGTAGCAAGGTGAGGGGAAATAGGCAGAGGAAGATGCCGAAAGCCAGATTTTATTTCATATGTTCCCAGTCCTGGGAAAATCTGTGCAAGAACTATCAAAGTAGTTTTTTCCTTCTTTTATTTTTTTCCTCCAGTGTTGAACTTCACTATACTGACAGTTTGAAATTCTTTTGTCTCTATGTTATTCAGTTATTTGGTGAAAACCTTCCTGTTCCATCTTCAGTTTTTCAGGGCTCTAACCATCACTTGAAGCATCCTAGGACTGACTCTTGGAGACTCTTATTTGGTCTTTAAAGATTACCGACCTGTTCCTCATAGCAGCCTGCAAAAATGCTTCTTGCTCCAGTGTTTTACACCTCCAGCATTTAGATTTGTGTTTCTGAATCAAGGCACCACTTGTTTCCCCAGGCCCTGGGACACAGCTGTGGGAACCTTCCTGGAGAGAACACAGGACTGTGAGGGTGTCACTAATGCTTGCCCTGGGCTCTGGGACAGCTGAGACCCTCTGACACCCCTGAACAAGGAAGGGAAGTGCACAATAAACTCATGGATGGAAGAGTCTTGATGCTCCTGCAGAAAGCAGAGGGAATACTGTGTGCTGTGAAAGGCCCTGATTTAACAGGAGGCACTGGAAGATGTAGAGAAATAGAAGGCATTTAGGAGAGCTGAAATTCTGCTTCAAGATCAGCCTCCCAAGCTGATCTTGAAATTGCTGATATTGAAAACTCCCTCTTGATTCACCTTCTTCACATTAGCTGTAGCTGTAGCTGTGCTGCAGCTTCCCTGCTGTACAGAGGGGGAGAATTTTCTCTTTTTTCCCCTTTTTTCTTCTTTCCCTCCTTCTCCTTCTCCTTCTCCTTCTCCTTCTCCTTCTCCTTCTCCTNCTCCTCCTCCTCCTCCTCCTCCTCCTTTCTCCTCCTTCTCCTTCTCCTCCTTCTCCTTCTCCTCCTCCTCCTCCTCCTCCTCCTCCTTCTTCTCCTTCTCTCTTTTTGCTCTTTTTTAATTTTTGTCTCATTTTTCTTTTTCCTGTTTCTTTCCTCATCCTCTTTAGGAGCTGAGAAGAACCACAAACACTGTCATGGTTTCATAGGGTGATCAGTCACTCCTGTTTGTTGTGGATATTGTCTGCATAGAATTAGTTGTCTGGAAAATTCCCACAAGACAGGCACAGCTGAATAGACATAAAACTTCTTCTAAACAATTAATCAGATTTTAAACAAACAGTGGAATTTCAAGTCAGCTGTTTGAGATGATAGGGAACTGTTGGATTTTTACCTGAAGTAAAGCAAATCAAAAGTAAATATATTTGCCTGGTCAAAGGAGAGAGGGAATTTTAGAGGTGGAAAACTGATACTTGAAACCTCTTTTAAAGACATTGGTGCTGGCTTGTTGCCATGGTTTGGAGAATCTGCAAGTAATTGTCCACACTATTAGTTAAATAGAAGTTTGTGAATTTTATTCTACTGGGAATTTGCTACAAAAGTAATGTTTTGAGGCTTTGTAATGATGTCCCAGTTGGACACTGCTTCCATGAGACACATGACTCATGAGAAAATGAAATCCCACATAGTTCAAGGGAAGGCAGAGATGAAGAGCCCTTTTCAGCAGAAGAAAGCCAACAGCAGAGAGACAGAATTTTTCCTGCTGGTCCCAGAGGAATTCTGCAAACAGCTGCATCTGCTCAGGATTGTTTACTCTGGTTTATGTGGTTTTGTCCTGGCTACCAGAGATGCCACCACCATGAATGCAGGCAGGGATCTACAGTGGCAGATGAGCTTTGAAGAAGCCATTTAAACAGGATTCAGCTAAGTTCTGCTTTCCCTTGGATGTCAGTGTTTCTCTGGACTTCTCAGCCTGCAGAACCATGAGACACCCTTCCAGCAGCTCCTCTGTGGGCATTTCTGCCCCCAGTCACCAGCAGGAAATGCAAAGGCAGGTGGAAATGGAAGCTGGTTCCAGTGGGATTGCAGCATCTCGATTGGCTCTGGAGTGAGTTGTTACTTTATCTGACATTCCAGTTGTCCTGTGTTCATACAAGAGGCTTTGCTGGGCCATGGCAGCAGTGTCAAAGTAATGCTTGGAGTTACAATTTGTCTGTCAAAGCCCTGTTCAGTGGCCTTGGTCCCAAAGCCTGGTCTGCTCTCTGTTGAATAAGCTCAGAGTCAGCTCTGGACTGAGCCCATGCCATGGGCCTGGGGCTCTGGCAGAGCCATCACACTGCTGGTCACTGCATGAGGCACTGGGGCTCTGCCTCCCGGGGCCAGGGAGCCTGGGGAGCAGATGTGGGGCAACAGGGAACACTAGAGAACAGGATTTCCTGCAGAACTGGGACCCACAGTGAGGTCAGCAGGACCAGGCCAGTGGCAGTGGTGAGGCCCCACCTCGAATTCTGGGGTCAGTTTTGGGCCCCTCGTGACAAGAGAGACATTGAGGGGCTGGAGCATGTCCTGGGAAGGGGAAGGGGCTGGAGCCCCAGGAGCAGCTGAGGGAGCTGGGAAGGGGCTCAGCCTGGAGAGAAGGAGGCTCAGGGGGGACCTTGTGGCTCTGCACAGCTCCTGACAGGAGGGGACAGCCAGGGGGGTCAGGCTCTGCTCCAGGGAACAGGGACAGAAGGAGAATAAATGGCCCCAAATTGCTCAAGGGCAGGTTAAACTGGGAAAATGTCTTCACTGAAAGAGTTGTAAAGCATTGGAACAGGCTGCCCAGGTCACTGGTGGTGTCACTGTCCCTGGAAGTGTTCAGAAGTGTGTGGATGTGGCACCTGGGGACGTGGTTTAGTGTTGGCCTTGGCATTGCTGGTTGGACTCAATGATCTCAGAGGGCTTTTCCAACAAAATAATGCTGTGATTCTACGCAGGCAGAATGGAGCAACTGAAAGTGTCTGTGTAGAAACCTTGGAGTTCACAGTAGTGTGCTCTGGAGGTTTTACCAGTCAGCCCATCTCCAGCCATGGCTCAGCTGCTGGGGCCATTCACCAGATATCCCTGGATAAGGAATGAACCGTGAGCCACACAAAAAATGTTTGGAGCTGTTCACATCCACACACTGCTGTTTTTTCATAATAACAGGGACCCCCGGGAGGCCAAACTCTGACTACAGGGAATCTGAACAGAAAGTTCACAGCCTGGAGTGGTGGGCTGGTTTTATTTCCCCACCAGTGCAGTGGAAACAATTGATGTGGTGGAGAGATGGCAGGAGCAGGGCAGAGCTGCTGGCAGAGCCAACAGCCAGCACTCCCTGTGTGTGTCCCTACAGCAGGTGAGCTGCTCCTGGGTCTCCCCTCTCCTCAGGGGACGTGAGCCAGGCTGTTCTGGGGCACCTGGGGTGAGAGGAAGGGGCCCTGCCCTGCCCTGCCCTGCCCTGCGTGCCAGGCTGGGGCTGGGGGCTCGCCTGCCTCGGAGCAGTGGCAGGTGTTAAATAGGAACAGATGTTAATATTGACAAACTGAAGTGGCTAAATGTGGAAATACAGCCCTGCTGAGACGTGTGAAGTGAGGCAATGACCTTCACACGTTCCAGATCAGTCAATAAAAGGAGTCTGACTGGAGGGAGGGGATGTGCTGCACGGCAGGACACGGGATGCCTTCCTGTAGGGAGCAGGGTGGAGAGCCTGTCCTGAGGAGGTGACAAACACCAAAAACCAGAGTTCAGCAGACCTATTTACAGCACCTAGTGACCCTGTGAGCCCTGTGTGTGCCCTCCAGCCCCATTTCAGTGGCACAGGGAAGAGGCAGCTCTCTCAAACACTGGGTCCCTCTGTGGCTTTACCCCTTTTATCCACATTTGCTCTTTGGTTTGTCCAGATCAAGGGCCCAGATGTACACTCTGTTCATGCTGCCACAGAAGCTTTTCTACTAACATGTTTTATATCAGACCTCAATGTTTTTAAGGTCACAGCCTGCTTTTTGTGAGTTTAGCCAGGAAATTCAGTGGGCCAAGGATTTGATCTCTTCTGTTCCAGGGAACAACAGCAGTTTCTGCTGCTCTGTGTGAATATTATTCTGCAATTTGGGAGAGATGAAGGAGATGCAGAAGGAGATGCTGCATTAAAGGGAGATGGGAGTTTTTAGGAGCTCCCCTGTATCCAGTCCATGCTCTGTTTCAGCAGCTGTTTATCCCTTGAATGACCCTGACCCTCTCAGTCAGCCACAGGAGCCTCCACCAGCCTGTGCTGGGTACAGACCACCTGAGATCTGGGCAAGCAACACTTTGTTTCCACCTCACAGGCCCAAACCCACCGAGGGGAAGATGTCCTGACTGAAGGGAAGGGATGCTCCATGTGCCAGGTTTTTCCTAATATATGCCTTTGACTGGGATCCAGTTTTACACCAAACACTGAAGCTGTTGATTTAAACATGCTGGGGTTTTTTTTCTCTGTTCTGGGCATTCAGCAATATTTTCACCAAGCCCAGGCAGGGCAGTGCTGCACTGGGAGATTCACAACTCAAGGCATCCCTTGGGCCAAGCAGCCTGAGATGTTTTTAACTGGCAGCAGCTCCCATGGCAGCAGCAGGCATAGAGATCACAGCCAGGAGACAGCATGATGATATTCAGTGACAATATTAGTGGTGGGAATCAGCTTTAAGTCTTCACTTTCCATTTCTCTGCAGATCAGAAGTGAATATGCACCGTGTTCATTAGCAAGGCAAATACCTCCACATGCAAACAGGGGTGATTCCCTTTCCTTCTGCAGCACAGAGCAGAGATAAGCACACATCAAAGGGGGAGCTCGTGGTTTCTGTGAAAGGATCCCAGTCTGAACTGGAAGGCCCAATCCCACCCTGTGTTGAGTGGAAATCAGGAGTTTTGCTGTGTTTGCTGATGTCAGTGGGATGCTTTGTATTAGTGCTGCCCAGTTTTGACCGTGAGATGAAATAATAAATAATAAATATGATAACCAGAGCTCAGCCCTAGCCTGCATAATTCCACTCCTCTAAAAATCTTGCTTCCAGGCTGCCTTGAGAGAGCTTGGCAGGCTCAGAGTGTGACTCATCCCCCTCCCAAAATACATGAGGGATGGGATGAATCACCCGTTGACTGGGGAGGATGTCTCTCCTCAGGTAGCTCAGGCAGGATGTCTGGCACTGAGATGTCAGTGGTAGGTGACCTCAGAATTCTCTTTGGTTCTTGCTTCTTGGTGAGCCAGGCTTGTTTTAGGACATCTTTGAGGTTCCCTTTCCTAAATCAGTGGCAGATTGGTTGGATACGTGGAGCAGCACACTGCAGCATTTTGAGCTGACAGAGATCCTGTGGGCAGACTCTGCTGCCAAGGAAGGAGATTTTCAGCTGCCCTGTCCCCACTGTCACAGTCCTTCACCTGCTCCAGAGCACCCAGAACCAGCTGGGCTCAGCCAGGCTTGGAGTGAGACCTGCCTGTGGGCAGGGGCTGCACTGGGAACATGAACAGAGCAGGGTGATGCTTTCTAAAACCTTCTTGGATTTCAAAGCCCATCTATCTGAGCCTTTCATTCCTGCCACAGGCAAGGGAATTCAATTTGCAGTTGTGATATCCAGAGCTGTGGTATTCACATGTCCTCTGGAAAGAGAGAGACTGAGCTTTCTCAGGATTTCTCCTGAGAGAAGCTGTGAGAGAAGCAGAGGAAAGAATGATCAAAACAATTCTTATCTCTATTCTCTGCTCCTGTGTTTGTGCCCATGTGGAATGTGTTTGGAGATTGTTTACCCAAGGTGATGGCTTGATTGGATTCTGGTGAGGGTGGTTTGGATTCATGGACCAACTGGATCCACGTGTGTATCGGGACTCTCAGCAGAGAGTCACGGGTTTTTCTTAGTAGTTAGTGACAGTTCTTGATAGTATAATATACTATAAGATGATATAATAAAGCAATTGCTCAGCCTTCTGCAATCATGGAGTCAATGCTAATTATTCCCCAGCTGAGGGCCTGCAGTGTTGACCAAGAGCTGCTCAACTGCTTGGTTTTCCTTCCTGAGATCTTCCCACACAGCCTGTAAAGGATGGCTCAGCCTGTTTGCAGTGGTGGAAGCTACAGCACATGAACAGGTTTTCCAGCAGGGCAAGGCATGGGGAGCTGGCAGCTGTTTGCCACCACGTCACCTTTCCTGTAAGAGGCTGCTGGGAGAAGAAAGGTTTGCACCAGCTCTAGTAATAGTGTTTAAATTCACTGGCCTATCAGATCCACAGCTGTGTCAGGGACTTAGCAGAGAGAGTCACAAGTTTTCTAGTTGTTAGTTAGTGAGAATTCTTACTACTGTAATATAGTGTAATATAAGTTCAATAAAATATAGTATAAGATAATATGATAAAACAATTGATCAACCTTCTCAATCATGGAATCAATGCTAATTATTACCCAGCTGGGGGCCTACAACAACAACTAACTGCTTCCCTGAGTTAATCATTTCCACTGTCTTCAGTCAAATTATTTTCCATTGGAACTAGTAATGAATGTAACTTGTAATTACTAGGTTTAATCCATAAATAATGTATAATATATATTATCCTCTGTCTTTGATATACATTAACCTCTATGAGGTTAAGCACTTTTCCTCTCACTTTTAAATGCTCTTTAAAACTAGAGGAGGCAAACACAACCCAAAAAATTAGAGTAGCCCCAGAATCTACTACCCTCCTCTTGGAGAGGTGGATGGACACGTGGGTGGGACAGAGTTAACAGCAATAGCTGCTCAGGAGTGCCCACCCTCATCCTATGCATGCACACCATTTCAAGCACTTAATGGACTTGTAATCTCAGCTGGGGACTAAAGCTGCTGTCACATAAAACTGCAACGATTTCAAGGCAAAGGGAGACATTTCCCAGTGGTTATTGCTGACATTAGAAACGTCAGCTCTGTCCACACATCACACCCAGAGGCCAGCAGTGTCACAGCAGTGCTGGGCCACAGCTCTCAGCTGTGCCTGCACCCCTTCATCGTTCATCCCACAGTAATTTGGGAATGTCCACACTGCCATGTGCTGTGGGATCCTCACACACCTACTCAGGTTTTTAAGTCAATGAAATTATATATATATATTTAATTTTATATC